>JAHXMU010000109.1:211923-262658 GCA_019455685.1 Philornis downsi | reverse complement strand
GTATGGGCAGCAATCTCTGGCAGAGGAATAATTGGTCCTTTTTTCTTTGAAAGTGTGCGGGGCCAAAACGTCACGGTTAATACGGAACGCTATGTTGAGATGTTGGACGGATTTTTGGCTCCAGAAATTGAAAGTTCAAGAATAGTGAATTCCAGAACTTGGTTCCAACAAGATGGAGCTACCTGTCACACATCAAATGACTCCATGGCGGTGGTGAAACAGATGTTCCCTGGCAGACTGATTTCGAAAAGAGGTGATATCCCATGACCCCCACGTAGTCCAGACTTGACGCCTCTTGACTTTTTTTTGTGGGGATACCTCAAACACAAAGTCTACAGTAATAATCCAAGAAACATCGTTCAGCTCAAGGAGAATATCCGTGGTGAAATGGCAGCCATTGCACCAGTATTACTGAAGAAAGTTTTCAATAATTTTCGTTTGCGGTTAGAGGAGTGCCATTTAGGTGATGTTATTTTTAAAAAATAAACTCCATTTATTACTCTACAATGCCTTAGATTTATTTTAACCATACCTTTTGTATTTATTTTTTAATCTATTTTTTAAATATGCACGTTCTATTGCGCCACCCTGTATAATGAACGTTTGCTTCCTTGGATGTATTTATTTTATTTTTATTTTGCTGGGTATGCTAAGCCCATATCAGCTTCTATTTGCATGCAATACTGTTATTCTAAGCTCCAATTTGACTCAAAACCGTATTTGGGAGCTAGCGAATGTTCGTTATCAAATTATCTTCACCGGGTTTAAAAAGCTCAGGCTAGGGGGCCATCAACACTTACATCTTTGTTATACTTAAGCTGTGATATTGTTGATGTAGTCTGATATGATCTGATTTGATTTTGACTCGGTATTGGGCAATCTATGCCATCGTCAATAATTGACGTTAGTTATCCACTTGTGCCGTCATCGAGATGTAGTAACTTATAGAAGGGCCTTGTACTATAAACATTATTTGTTATCTTTTAGTAAAAATTTCAGGCTTCACTTACGAGTATATCCCTGTAAATTTTTAAACTCCCGCTAACACGCTTTTTCCGGAGATATTTCTTCCGTTTACAGAAATGATCTGCTTCTCTTTTCATCTCTTCATGAAGCCCTCTCTCACAGTACATTTCGCAATGACATTGATATACAGAGCAACATTCTATTCCTCAGACAATTTTCATAGTCATGCACAGTATCGTGGTAGTGGCCACCGAACGTGCGATACTGTGTGTCAGGAACGGCGTTTTGCCGTATTAATGAAAAGACTTTGTTGGAATAGACTGTGGCTATCTCAGAGATATGGAGTTTAGGGATGTCTAGCTTTTTTTGTGTTAAATTGCGCACGTTCTGTTCCGTTCCGTGGTGTTGCTACTGAATTTGCCGACTGTTTGTCTAAGGACATCTTTCTTTTCTAATTATATTATCATCAAAGGAATGAGGGAATATATTGTTAAAATCTCCTTAAATAAATTGAATAAATTTAATGTCGTTGTCAGGGCAGTGGGCTGCCATATTTTCTCTAGGCGCTCGTAAAAAGTATTTTTGGTTTCATCGTCTTTGTTTTCCGTTAGCGTAATAAAAAAAAAAACACTTCACCTTGATTCGTTGTGTAACCATACTATCACTTCCATGCCTAAAACAAAAACCAAAGTGTCTAAATTTCTTACCCCTTACAAATTCGTAACCTGGTTTCTTTGCTTGTCAGCTGTAGCCAATGTCACAAATTGTAATATACTCGTACTAATTCGTATGTAGGTTTATTCATTGTTCGTTTTTAAATAAAGTTAAATAAAACACAAATAAAGGTATGATTTCGAAGAAACTTTTATTTCATTACTAGCTGAACCGGCAAACGTTGTTTTGCCTTCAAAATGCCTTTTGTATTAGTAAAATAAAAATTAATTGCAAAAATCTCATCTCCAACGCCATCTATCACTTCAAATAAAACCTTTTAAACCTTCCGGAATACTCTACCAATAATTTAAAACCAAAATGAGCCAAATCGGTCCAACCGTTCTCGAGCTTTAGCGAGACTAACGCACAGCAATTGATTTTTATATATATAGATAATGCTTGGACCTTGTCAGTATGTAGGAAGTTTAAACATTTAAATGACCGCCTGTGGATTGGTTGCAGCAGTGGATCCTTTTGAGTAGTTTTCGAACAAAGAAAATACGGCTCAATGACACCTCCAGACCATAATGCGCGCCAAATAGTCACTTTTTCCGGATGCAATGGCTTTTCCACAATCATTTCTCGGTTCTCCGAGCCCCATATGCGACAATTTTGCTTGTTGATGTAACCACCGAGTGAGAAATAAGCTTCATCGCTGAAGAAAATTGTGTTCGATTGAAAGACCACGTTTGGAATCACTACTTTTGTAGTAAGTTTCAACTATTTTACGCGTTTTTAGGTTGTTAAAAGATCCATATTTGCAAATGGCAAACATTTCACTAAATAAATAACACTTCAGATGACAGATATTTAGCGGCTGATAGCATTGCCAGACCTTCGATTTTGAAACCACTAAATGGATAGCCTTATACTACTATCTCATAAACAATTTTGGGTATCGAAGACTTCGCTTTAGGTAGTAATAGGTCTACTTTGGTATTCCAGTTAAAACATTTAATTCAAACTCCGTTTAACCAAATGTCAGTTGCTGTTTTGACAACCCTAATAGTGACTCGATATTGAGCCTGGCCATGGAAAAATGAATGTTTTCAATTTCCAATTTGCCTCGACCAATTGGAATCGTTTCATAGCAACACCACCCATAAATCTATTAATATCATATAGGAATACACATACATGTGTATAAAGTCGTATATCATGACTGCCCATAAATGCATATTGTTCATGTGAGCATCACATTGTTAATTCGCCCAGCTTGGACAAAAATACTGTTATCATGCATCCTTCCAGGGAGTGCAGAGTACATGTCTGATTTTACTCAGTTTGCTGAACACATTCATACAGATATCCTTTTATTTCAGTTCTATGCCCATGTCCAATGAATGTACCTTTCGTGAAAATAATGTAATTCTTAACACGTTTGCATGGGAGAGCAATGACAGATGCACTACTATACGTCGTACTGCATTTGAATGACTATATGTGCACGTAAGTACATACATATGCATGTGAATCGAAAAAATATCTTTGCATGCACAAAAATATTTTACAAATTTAAATTCTCTTTGATGTTACGTAGAAAAGGAGATATGATTGTCCTGTGCATATGTGCGAAAAATATTTCTACATATCGAATTTTACCATTTTTCCATACAGAATTTTTTTTTGCCATCATTTCAGTGCATTACTCTTTCATACATGTAAGGGTGATTAATGCTAGAAATAATCGTGAATATTCTGCACTCTAAGTTTTTATAGTATAATATAATTATGTACAAAAACTGTTTAACAATATTCTTCAATTCGAACATGTTGAAATTTCATTGCCACAGAATTTACTATGAATGAAAGCTCCCTGGGAAATTTTTCTCTTTTCCCAACTCTCCTATTCTCAAACAATCTCCCAGGGAGATTTAACTTTCCTCCTATTCTACATAAACTTTGAAACTGGGAAACTCTTCCCGGGGAAAAAAGTTGCTATTACGAATGTCATAAAAGGAGGGAAAATGATGATAAATTTTGGGAATAATTCCGTCAAAAATTTAAAGAGGATTGCGCCAAAATAATTTAAATAATATAAATTTTTCATTACACATTCAATAAATATCTCAATTTGTTCAAATTTTTAGGTCAAACAACAACAAATAAAAAAGATTCTTATAGATGCAAGGCAGTCCCACCCAGATGTTGCCCGGGGATGCTTTTCATCCTCTGTTTTGCAAAAAGTTATTCACCTTTCACAGAGATGCTCCTCAAATACATTTATATCCTCTGTCAAAATTTTACTAAAGGTGCTTTGTGCCACAGACACATCAGAGTCCTTCCCCACACCCGTTTGGTTCCCACCTTCGACCATGAAGCGAAGCGCTGCACTTAACTTCACGAGTGGGGAAACTGCAACTGATTGCCTCTTTAGTGGAATATGTGCTCTTAACATATCCAGAAGGCTGGTTCATTTACTCTGAAATATTTTTCAAATCTAAAAAACATTTTTTATTCAATTATAATACTTTTTAAGAAATCTACTTACAAAGTTTGCGGTAGCTCAAGGGGGTTGGTGGCATCACGTAATATTTTTCTTGCTAACCTCTGTTCATTCTTGTCCAGCACTTCACTTCATCGTTTTCTTCTTCAGCTAACATTATACTTGCCGCACTAAACATTATTTTTTTTTTATTAACCTCTTTTTTCACTCCAAACACTTTACTTTTAAAATTCATAAAATTAAATTTGTAAATTTGGAAAAAAATTTTGTAAACATTAGATAAAAGAAGTAAAAGAGCTGACTTCGAATGTTTCGAATTCTCTCTCTGCCTTCCCAGATTGTACAGAATTGGAGGATTTTATTTTTGGGAAAAACTTATTCTCTGGGAATTCATTTCCCTGGGAGTTTTAAGAATTAGGCTGATTATTATTCAAGTCTGATATTTAATCCCAAAAGTTCTTTATTTAAAAATAGCTTCCAATATGTTCAAACGTTTTCTCACACACCGGAAAATTTATATAATTCTTTTTCCGATAAAACACAAACAAAATCAAAGATTACTTTGACTCAAAATACAAATATTTAATAAGTGTTGCAACACTATTACATTCAAGTCATGAGGTTTTCAAGTTACTGGGATTTTCCCATAATTATCATACATAAAAAAGTTTAAGTGTAAGTCTCAAAAAAATTGATAATAAATAATAAATAAAAAAGTTTGCTAAAAATGTAAAGAAATAATTTGTTTACTAAAGTCCCGAAACTAACCGACCTAACAAAGGAGACACAAGTTGAGAAACATTTCTTTATTTTTCAACATAACCTCCTTTAACTCGATACACTTTTTCTAACGACATTCAATAGAGTCTATACCCTGTTTATAGTAAAAGCTGTCATACTCTTTAAAATAGCCATCAACCACAGACCCTACCTCTTCATTGTTGGCAAATCTTTTATCACCGAGTGATTTTTTCAAGTTTGGAAATAGAAAGTAGTCTGAGGAAGCTAAATCTAGCGAACAAAGTGCATGAAGAAGCAATTCAAACTTTAATTCATTAATTTTGGCCATCACAATAGTGGATGTGTGAACTGAAGCATTGTCTTGATGAAACTACACTTCCTTGTTCACGGCATTTCTTCCATAATTTCATCACCTAAATGCTGCAATATATTAGCATAATATTCGCCGTTGATCGTTTTTCCTTTCTAAAGATAATCAATGAAAATAATGTCATGAGCATCCCAGAAAACAGACGCCATGAGCTTGCCTGCAGATGTAAGCATTTTCGCCTTCTTTGGACACGATTCTTCCATTCCTGCTCATTGCTTTGAATGTTCAGTTGTCTCAGGAGTAAATATTTTGAGTAGCTATCAATTATAAACTAGTTTATTTCTGATTTTTGTGTTCGTAGCAATAGAATGTATTTTGTGGATAAAATCCGAAATCGGAAACTAACAATAGGTAGATTTTCGAATTGCTGGAGAACTTTTTTTTTTTTTGAAAGAGTCGAATATTTGGATGTTTTAATTTGAACATTTTATTTCCCTTAAAATGAGGCTCTGACGGAGCTTCATATTTAACAACATATTTAACGTACCATCTGAATCTTCGATTAATAAATTACCGAAATTGATTTCTCATTTTTAAACAATATAAGCAATATATCCATTTAAATGCGTTCAATTAGCAGACTTAGCGGGCTTTATAACAAGAATTATGCAAGGTTTATGGTCATATTCCATGCCAATCTATGGGGTCTCTATAACAGTGTCCACTAAACACTGTTTGATTAGTTTATACATTGATTATGGAAAGGAAAATTAGCGTTCTCTTGGAGCAAAGTAGGATAGAAAAGTAATTCCTCACTTAAAATACCAGTAACTAAATTTTGGTCCTTCGACTGAAATTGAACATCATTAACGTCTTTCAATTATGATGATATGAACTATATTATGTTGTTCTATGTTTCCTTGCAAATTTTGTATTTAAATTTGTTCTTCTAGTTTATTACAAATTTAATAAAATTTACCTCCGAAGCTTAGCTGCTACAGATTCCACAATCTCTCTTTACAGATTCCACAATCTGCGTACCAAATTTCTAAATACATTTGGTCCTCTTTACGGCATAAATATTATTAGATTGACATATTTGTCGTATTTATTCCTTACAGTAACTGAAAATGAAAAATGGAATTCACATAGGCATAGCCATCACTAATGTAACATCCTTGGCACCATTAGCACGATAATCTAACCATCATGCCGTGGCCGGCCATGCGCTCTCTATTCATATCAATTGCCTCTTTTTACAGTGAAATTACACATTTTTATTATTATTTTCCGCTGACCACATCTATGATTAGGGTTATACAGCATATAATGTTTTTTAATTAAAGAATTAATTTGAAAAATTAAAAAATCCCAACAAATTTTCTTTTTTCTGTAGGTGAATTCAGCCCTCGTATGGGCAAGTTTTTTCCCCCTACTGGGATCTACTTGTCCAATTTCGTACTTAATCTACCCAAAGCAATGAAGTATTCTTATGCAAATAAACTTAACAAACGTAGAAACACACATAATCGAGACGGACTTTTATGATCCATAATACACTTTTATGCAAATGAATATTTCAAATGAATATTTCTAGTTAATTCAAATGGGATGACAGACTGACTTATCACATCTACATTATGCTTTGAAGGACATAGACATACATATTTTACTCCTTTGTCAAGAAAAATGAATATCAATTAGTTATAAAATACACTGTAAAAACATATTATTAAGCGAATATTATTATCAAATCATCTTGCTATTTCTGCATCTGAAGAGAACTTTACATGCCAATTTTCAAAATTCTAGTGGAAAACCAAAACTCTTCCACCTTGCCCATAAAACTAGCTCCTAAAACAATCAATGCTTAACTGTCAAATTGTGTTGAAGGGTAACTACTGCTTACAATTTGGTTACTCTAACTCTTTTCATTCACCCAAAATAATAAGCAATGTAACTTGTGGCCGCACTGCCTATTTTTGTTCCAATTCGACTTTCGAAATATCACTTCCTAGGACACTTCTAGACCCCAGAAACAACCCAAAAAAACTACTAGAATTTACTTGAAACTATAAAAAACTGTACTTACGCACATATCTATTTCGAAGAGTGACACTTTTGGTAAAAAAAAACCATCTATGTTATGAACAGCCCATACTATAAGCGGGACACATCCATAAAACCGGTTTGGCGATCCTACAGAGGACACACGCACAACGTCTTCTTTATACATACAAGGTGTAATAAAAAGAAATCCGCTACTTTCCGAATACATGCCTTAGTAATCTCTACATCGCATTGTAAAGGATGTCCCAACAAGAACGCAAGATTTAAATTTGGCGCCATTCGAAGTGTCATTGTTTGACATTTGAACAATTGTTATTGTTTGCTAGTAGAAGGTACGAGGTTAGTAAAAATGGAGCGCTACACGAATGAACAACGCATTCTCATTGTGAAATTGTTTTACTAAAATTGTGAAAGTTTTGCGGCTACAGTTCGCAAATTGCGATCAATTTGGGGTCACAATAATGCTCCAAAAGAGTCAACTGTGAAGAGATTAATTTATAAATTTGCCAAAACTGGGTCTGTTAGTGATGTATAGACAACAACGCGCCTTCGACCAGGTCAATCGACCGAAAATGTCTCAGCTGTACGTGATGATGTCGCTCAAACTCTCTCCACCTAAATTCGACACCGAGCTCAGCAAATTGGTGTCTTCAAATCCACTATGCAGCGAATTTTGACGAAAGATTTGCATCTTCATGCATACAAAGTTCAATTAACTCAGGAACTGAAGCCAGCTGACCATGAACTGCGAAGGGAGTTCGTTAATTGGGTATTGGAGAGATAACATGAAAATGCTGATTTTGCCGATAAAATCATCTTCAGTGACGAAGCCCATTTCCATTTTGATGGCTTCGTCAATAGGCAGAATTGTCGCATTTGGGGTGAGGAAAATCCTCGAGTGATTCACGAGAAGCAAATGCATCCTCAACGTGTCACTGTGTGGTGTGGATTTTGGGCTGAAGGAATTATTGGACCTTTTTTTTATGAAAATGAGGCATGTCAAGCGCAAACAGTCAATGGTGTTCGATATCGTGAAATGATTACCAGTTTTTTCGTGCCTAGAATTGAAGAAATGAATGTGGAGGGCATGTGGTTTCAACAAAACGGCGCCACATGTCATACAGCCAGAGAAATAATTCAATTGCTGCATCAGTCGTTTAAATCTTGCGTTCTTGTTGGAAACCCCTTTATAAGTGTGATCGGATTACGTTAGATGGCACTAGAAGATTTCGTACTCAAAAAACAACTGACACAGTTTTATGACCGCTTGATTTTGAATTGTTTGAGCGCGCGTTAAAGTTTAACAGTAGCAAAGAGAAAATAGAACATAATTTACAATTTTTCTTCGGTAAAGGCGAAAAAGCAAGCTAAGAGACTGAAAATGTCAATAGTGTTTATGATCCTGATACTCTAACAGCCAATTACACTCAATTTTGGTTTCGTCGATTCCGTTCCGTTAATTTTAACGACAAAGATGCACCACGATCTGGAAGGCTTATTTGTTGTAAATGTCGATAAAATAATACAAACCATTAAGTCCAACCGTCATGTAAGCACTGCTTCAATTTCCCATGGGCTAAACATTGCACAGAACAACGTTTGGAACCACCTAAATAAGGCCGGATATACATAGGAAGAAGCTCAATGTGTGGGTGCCACACGTATCAGTCATTTGCGACAATGCGATGAGTCGGTGCAAACGGTAGCCAAGCCAGGACGGTCTTAAAGGTCTTGCTGTATATTTAGCTGGAAGTCATCTACTATGAGCTTCTCCCTTAATTCGGGTCTACATTGTCAATAACTATACCATTAAGAAGGAAGTAATCGCCGAAAAACGGACAGCTTTGACCATTAGAAGGGATAGTAACTCGAAAGAACCTCCAAGAGCTTAGTTGTAAGCTTCTTCTGCATTAGGAATATACAGTGCGGACCTGACATCAAGTTATTATCGTATATTCCTGTCTAGGACGAATGATTTTGTACCAAAGATTCACATCAATAGAAGCTTTTGAAGATCGACTATCCCTTTCTTTGCCAAGAGGGACGAGAATTTCTACGAGAAATGTGTAATGGAATCACCTTCTAAATGACATGTATTCGAACAAAACGGTACATATTTGATTTAAATGAAATAAGGTCTTCATTGTTATGCAAAAATAATGGATTTTTCTTTATTGCACTTGGAAGTAGTTTTAGATAATAAACGAAGCCTTAACTATCATGAGGATAATGTAGTCCGGCGTTTAAATTATTCACTTCGAAGTTTTTATAACACTGATTTAGTATTGCCTAAATCGGTTAAAGAGAAATTGGTTTATGCTTATATCATGCCTAGTATTCTATATTGTTTAGAACTACATAATGGCATTAATAAACGAAATAAGAGGAAAATTCAGATGGCGTTTAGTAGCGTTATGAGATATTTGTATTCATTGAAGCGTCGTCTTCATATAACACCGTATGTTAAGCATTTTTTGGGCTATAGTTTTACAAATGATATCGACTCATGCTTATATCGCGCCTTGTATTCTGTATTGTTTAGAGAGTTATATAGTGGCACTAACAAACGAAATATGAGGAAAATTCAGATGGCGTTTAATAGCGTTATGAGATATTTGTATTAACTGAGGCATTGTGTTCATATAACACTGCGTTTCTTGGGCTGTAGTTTTAAACATTATAACGATTTAAGGTCCTTGTTGTTACTTTATAAAGTTGTTCGACTGTGTAGTCCTCAATTTCTTTTTAATCTGTTTAATTTTTTACATTCCACTCGTAATAAGCAGCTTCTTATTCCTAAAATAACCACACTCATGGGTCGTGCTTTTGTAGTAAGAAGAGTAGCAGGAATTTACAATTTACTACCAAGCCATTTAAAATGTTTTAAATTATGTCCTGATTCTTACAAAAACCTCATTCTGCAGCACTTTCAGACTTTCAAGTAAAATTTTGTTTTCAATTAAATTATGAACAGCCTTTATTACATACCGATTATCTTATATTTCCAGATTATATACCGATTAACTTGTAAATTAGTCTTTTTCATATTTTTTTTTCTTTAAATTATATTATATTTCTATAAATTTTATATTTCATTTTTATTATGTGTTTTTTTCCAAATATTTATATTATTGAGATTAAATCCAATAGCTGAGTTGTTGCATATTGTAATTTACTTATAATTGGCCGGAGGGCTTTAAATTACAGGCCGAATAAATAAAACAAATATGTACACTTTATGTATGAACACCATATATATGTATGTACCCCTTGTACATATGTATATGTATGCAATCACTGATTTTATAGAAGCTGATTAAAATTTCTCAAATTTCTCCCCTTAACATGAATGTAAACGATTTCGGAAATTTTACAAATGTCAAATGTAATTACAAACTTGAAGCAATTTCCAAATCTTTTTCATATACACTTGTTTTAGGAAAGGATTCCCCTTTATTTTAATCACATTACCAATCAATTTGTCCTAAATAAGTACTTTGCCGTTTATAATTTACATTCAAATATTTGTAGCTTTAAAAGCATTTAAGGGTCGAAATCATTACCCTCGTCCTTAGAATTTAGTCGTTCAGCTTTCGCTTTGTTCACAGAAATTTCTCTGAGCTGTGATGTAAATATACTGCAAAATCCCTTCAAAAATATGTAATAAAATCCTTTTCACTTAGTGGCAAAAAAAGGAAAAAAATGGTAGCTCCATTGAAATTCTTTGCAGTACTTTAAACCAACTTTTGTGCCATAATACACACCATCTATTAGCTCAGTTTATCCAGACGGACCGACAAACAGAAAGGCAAAACAAAAAAACGCACTTACTTTGCTGATGCTTGTACTAAATTCCAATCGTATCCTTCTAAAACTTTCATAACCGCACTTGTAATTCTTTCATCTTCTTTGCGGCCGACGCCGCATTCACCACTCAAGCGCTTTTGTTCGGCTTTTAAGGCAATATTTGCCAAAACCAATGTTTCCACAGGTTTGACACGTTCTGGCTGTTTGCTATTTTCCACAGGATTCGTATCCGTAGCCATGATTGTTATGATTCACACACAAACGCGCACACACATACACACACACACACACACATACAAACACATACGCACGCTCAGAAATACTAGACGGAAATGGTTACATGAAACAGTAAGAACAAGGCACAAATAGCAAAAACGAGTTTACTTAATCGCTGAATACCGTTATAAAACCGACGGTTAGGGTTTACTGTTAATATATTGTTATTCCCGCCTCACAGGCAAGGTGCCGCTCAGCTCGAAAATCTACCGCACACGAAATCTCAACGAGCACTAATTTCACTGATCTTGATGACAAATTAACTTCGTTCTCGAAACGCACAAGTAACCACATACGATACACACATACAGGGCCACATAACACATAATCCATGTTCGTTAGCTTAAGAGCGCCGTCAAGAAACGATGTTGCGTACACTCCACGATCCCCAAACCGATCGCTGTCAGTCGTGAGTATTAAAAACGAATGAAAGTGAAGTCGTAGATCAACAAACGAGCTGTTGATTCCCTACCGGAGCTGATAACGGAATGTTGTGTACAAATATCATCATGTGTGTACAAATACAATCATGAGTTTGTACTTATTAACTTAAATTGTACTTTTCACATTGCAATACGGGAACGTAGAGGCATCGAACTATGCGAGTACGTTGCGATCCTTATTACGAAGATACTAATGCTAACAAATACAGGGTGGCGCAATAGAACGTGCATATTGCATCATCTTTTTTTGCGGGGTAGAAAAGGCGCGGGCGTGGGGGCGCCTACATCGTTGGGTTGGCGGGCTCATGGAGTTTTAGTCGCTATGAATCACTTCGACGGGAAGCGTCGCGCATTTTGCGTGCGCGCATTTTACGAGAACTCTCGTTCATATATTGCTACTAGGCGACTATATTGTGCTGAATATGGACTACGGCGAATTAGTGAAACTCCGAGTGGTAATTTAATTAAAATATGGGTAAAGCGTTTTGAAGAGACCGTTTCAACATTTAAACCACAAGCAAATGGTCGCCCAAGAACATCTAAGACCGAAGACAATGTTGAGAGAGTTATGGAGTCAGTACGAGGAAATCCACAAATGTCGACTCGCAAGAGATTGTCTGTCTTACAATTATCGCGACGAAGTTTGCAACGAATTTTAACATTGGATCTTAACTGCATCCATATAAGCTGCAATTAACACAAGAATTGAAAGAGTCTGACTTCATAGCAAGGCTCGCATTTGCTAATGAAATGCTTAATCGATTTTCCAATTTTGACAATATCCTTTTCTCTGATGAGGCTCATTTCCTTATGAATGGGTGAAAATCCCAAAATCAAACACCAGAAACCATTGCATAGTCCTGAAGTGACAGCATGGGCAGCAATCTCTGGTAGAGGAATAATTGGTCCTTTTTTCTTCGAAAATGCGCGGGGCCAAAACGTCACGGTTAATACGGAACGCTATGTTGAGATGTTGGACGGATTTTTGGCTCCAGAAATTGAAAGTTCAAAAATATTGAATTCCAGAACTTGGTTCCAACAAGATGGAGCTACCTGTCACATATCAAATGACTCCATGGCGGTGGTGAAGCAGATGTTCCCTGGCAGACTGAATTCGAAAAGAGGTGATATCTCATGGCCCCCACGTAGTTCAGACTTGACGCCTCTTGATTTTTTTTTTTTGTGGGGATACCTAAAACACAAAGTCTACAGTAATAATCCAAGAAACATCGTTCAGCTCAAGGAGAATATCCGTGGTGAAATGGCAGCCATTGCACCAGTATTACTGAAGAAAGTTTTCAATAATTTTCGTTTGCGGTTAGAGGAGTGCCATTTAGGTGATGTTATTTTTAAAAAATAAACTCCATTTATTACTCTACAATGCCTTAGATTTATTTTAACCATACCTTTTGTATTTATTTTTTAATCTATTTTTTAAATATGCACGTTCTATTGCGCCACCCTGTATAAAAATGTTTGACTTAGGAGAATTAAGAAATTCGAAAACTCCCAACAATGTACGAGTATATTAATAAAACAAGCAGAAAAATGTATTGCCAAAAATTTGGGAATCAGTATCTTTGCGCCAGCTTTAGTTGTGGAGAGATAATGAAAAAAAATCCAGAAGGCGTTATATTATATTTTGGGACTTTAACAAAATACAGCACAAAATTTAAAATTCCAAACAATTGACCCCATAAATAAATAGTATTATATAAAATAAACTGCTGATTTTGGAAAATTTTGGAAATCCAAAAAATTCCATTGAAAAAGGGACAAAGAGGACTGATTTTACACATAGAACTTGGTTCTGAGCATTATAATTTAATTAAAAAAAATATGCACCATTTACACATATAGTCAAAATAATAAGTACACCGTATACTTTTTTTTAAAGGCTCGTAGACGAAAATGTATTTAAATTAAAAAAAAAAACAAATACTAACTTTTTTTGTTATAACATTTGAAAAAATAAATACTAAAACAATAATAAAAAAACAAAAATTAAATTGAGTATTTTTCAAAAAGTAAAAAATTAATAAAAAAAACATTGGCCAAAATAATAAGTACATTTAGTTAAAATAAGCGAAAAAGTAGAAAATCAAGTTGTTTTTTGCTAAATTGGCTTAGTTTCGTTAAAAGCTGGTATATACACCTGGTAATTAAGATATACCGGGATTCTACTGGTATTTCATACCAAGTTTTTTGAACAAAATTCCATAACTGATCCTTATTTTTAAGAACCTCCTTTACAATTCTTTGTTTCAACTCTCCCCAAAGATTTTCGATTGGATTTAAGTACGGAGATTGACTTGGCCAGTCAAGAACGGCAATATTATTATCTTGGAAAATAGAAAAGAAAACGATATTTTATTATTGCAAATTAATCGAAGCGTTTAACCAGAACGCTTTCAAATTACGTACGCATAGATATTAGGGTAGAACTTCAACAAAAGTAAAAAATGGACATAAATAATTAATTCGTTAAGAATAATTGACCCAACAATCATTTTAATATACAATCGTCTGCAGCGATGTTATGATTTCAATTGATATTGTTTTAATTTTCTTTTTGTATCCTACCTCATTGTTTCTGCGCTCAGACTTTTTTTGCTATTCCTGCAGTTCATTCGCCTTTTTCCACTTTCTCTAATTTTTGTGTTAGAATTTTGGTTCCTCCGAAGTTTCCCTCAGGATAGCCGGTGCATTTAAAAATAATGCAAAATAATCTTCTTTGGTGAAGCAGAAGGTAAATGGTAACGCGTTGGGGTCGAAACGGCCTTAACCTATTCTCAAACTTCAAATGGGTAAAATGCTCACCTTTCTTGGTATGAAGGTTGTGGTCATGTTGTGCGCAGTGGACCACTTTTAGTATGAAGAACTGGCGCTATGAGATGAACCAAACGTAATTTTACGATGGCCAAAATTTTATCTTTAGCATCTTCCTTCTACGAGCCTTCTCAAAGTAAGAAAAATGCAATGTGTTTCATTATCTTTGCTTAAGGCCCCGTCGTGTTATTACATTTTGAGAAATCGGATATAATAGAGAGTCAGAAATAATAGCAGTGGAAAGGCTTTTAACAGGGTGGTGCACCAATTTCACTACAATACGAAATTAAAACTAAATTTTTCAATCACACTTTCAATTTTTCAATCAATGAATTTCCTTTATTTTTTTGTTTGTTTTTGTTTTAAATTTTAATTTATATAATCAGTAACAGTAACTCATCTGTTTGCTTGATTTTCCTCATTGTTTTTTAGACTGTATTGAGATTTGATCGGCCATGGCATGATGCTTAAAACTCAAAACATGATTCTCAAAACTGACGTTTAGTATCGTTAAACTGTAAGCCCCAACAAGTGAGCTCTCTCATATCTCATTCGTAGGATACAAAAGGAATTTGGTTTTTTTTTATAATGAGATTAAACTAAAGTCCTTCCTCTTAAGACGATGGTTAGTTTGAGCGACAACCGTCATAGTGTTTCTGAACTTTGAAAGATCGAGCAATCGACTATTCAGAACATTCGACATTCGGAATCATCGTTAAGCGGTGGGCCATTATAATTGAGTCCAAAAATATAATTCGTTGGAGCTCGCTGAATGCAAAAGGCTCTACCATACAAAGGGTGCGAGAGATTTATTCCAGCAATTTCGTGGTAATCGCCACAAACATACGGATTATACAGATACAGGGTGGCACAACAATTGTGCTACAATAAGAAATTCAAATAACCTTTTTTATAATCAATGTATTTGATTCACTTTTTGCGCACGAAATTAAATTTTATTTTATTTAGCTAATTGGTTTTGAAGATGGTGGACCGTAAATGACCTCCATGCTTATTCACGCGTATGCGACACTTGATCAGAAAATAGTTCATTGTGTCCTGAAGGGTAGAAGTCGCCCCAATTATTGTTTTAATGGATTGCTTAAATTCAGTCAAATTCCTTGGTTTCGTTTTGTAAACCTCTTGCTTGAGATAGCCCCATAAAAAAAAGTTCGGTG
This sequence comes from Philornis downsi, assembly GCA_019455685.1. Taxonomy (NCBI): domain Eukaryota; kingdom Metazoa; phylum Arthropoda; class Insecta; order Diptera; family Muscidae; genus Philornis; species Philornis downsi. Next base: position 246,878 of record JAHXMU010000109.1, on the reverse strand, counting down.
CAGTCAGGTCAGGTGACCTTGGGAGCCAGTGGAAAGTGGAGTTTTTGCATATAATATGTAATTTGTTTGGAAGTTTTCGTAGGAGCACCGCCAGAATCGGTTGGGCTATGAGTTGCTCCATCTTGCTGGAACCAAATGCTGTTGAAACGGCTACGTTTTCGGCGCAGCAGTTCTAGGTAAAAAAACTCCTTCAACATTTTTAAAAACCCCCTTTGGCTGTTGACAGCAGCACGATTCGTGCATCACCCTGTATTAGGCCTGCATAAAGAATGCTTGTATCTTCCTGAAATCATGCATTCCTCAGGTGCTTTTTGGACAGGTTACTGCCGAAGAAGACCTTCCAACACTTCTTATACATGCATGGCCTTCAAAAACTCTTATCAGATACATTTCGTTACTCGTAACATAATTCTTCAGTAATGTCGGCTTAATCAATTGACATTTTTTTCCAACTCAAGAATCCTACAATTTATATTGTACTAAAAAAGGTACATCAATACCAAAGTTATCATCCCCTGCAACAGAAAATTCTCAAAACGATTGCAATATCTACCGATCAACCGAACTTTTTTTCTGTTCGAGCTTCTGTCGTTTGCCGTTTGAGATACGGTGATGTGGGCCGAATGAAGCACCAACACAAATAGATGTGGGCTCACTTTTAAAGATCTGGGCAGAGCGCCATAAGTGAGGTGCGACAAATGCGACTCGCACACCGATATTTAGAAAAGGATTTTTTTTTTCGCAGCGGCAACATGTTAGCCCGGGCTTAGTTTGTTTCACACATACGATAACATTTGCACACTCCTACTCAGTCCAGTGCAGAGAACCCAGCCAACCAAGTGCGTCAGTCATAAATCTAAGATACGCTCAGCTATATTTTTAACACATACATGTGATATTGTAGCCTCGCACACATTTCATATAGGTTGCTCGGAGGAATATTTGTGTGTACACGGGCCCCTTTAAAAGTAGGAACTACATCGGCAAGAACCGTTGTATGTGGAATACGTACGGAATATTGCAGTGGTTGTTGTTATTTACATTGCGATGTGAAATTGGAATCAGTTTACAACCACATGTTGATTAGTATGTATTTTAGATAGGAATATCTAGTACATAAGCACACATGTTTGCACATACGCACATACATATGTATGTGAATAATTACATACGAGTATATGGAGATACTCTCGTCTATAGATCTAAGAGTGAGTGTGGTTCAGTAGCAACTTGTTAAGATATGGATTTTGTTTGTTGTTCATCTTTTCATCTGCAGAGAGACGAAGTCATGTGTATAACATTTATGTGGTTCTTTTCACCTTTTATTGACAAAATATAATAATTTTTAAAATAACTTCAGATTATGGAAATTTGGTTTTAATAATGAATAATGAATATCACTGCGGTCGCATGACCATTTATATAAGTCATTTATTGATCATTTTTGAACTAAATCGAAGGCTTACAGCAGACTGTCATAAATGATTCATATAAAATATTTAAATATTTATATACAAATACTGAAATAAATTAGCACAATCCCTTAATAGAACTTGGGGCCAATTATTTGATACGTGCAGTGTGATTTGTTTCTTACGTATTACAGTTACGATGATTAGCACACGCGACTATCGTTCGCATGATTCTGCGAAATTCAGTCAAATTTGACACACATCATGCGTTTGACAAATCCAGTTTCATATTCATGGGATGCAAGATAATTTTCTTTACTATTCCATAGAACTAAATTCTAAAACAGTGCAAAAGATTTCATTGTTGGATAGTTTGTCATTCTTAAAAATTAAAAAAAAAAACAAAATCTAATAAACAATTTTGCCTCTATACAAAAATCCCAAAATAAACCCGATAATTTGTACTTTTATCACCCTTGAAAATACCTTGTGGATGTACATAAATCACAGAATTTACTCTTGTAGTTTGGAAATCGGAATTAAAATACCAAGTAAAGTATCATTTGATCGAATTTGTCTCATGACCTTTAAGTCGACGAAACGATGTTCGTCTGGCTGGCTGGTAGACACGATAACTGTAGTAAATCTGTATGGCAAAGCCAAATAGTTTGTCGAATTGTAGCCAAGGATTTTTAATGGGTTAGTTATTCCCCTCCTACAAATTGACCGATTTGCCGAAATTAATTTTTTCCTATAATTCCCAGATTTTTGCCCGTTGTATTGCTTTACAAGACTAACAAAAAGCTTGAAAAAAGTCGAGCAGTGTCTCCAACATCAATGGCTGATTTAATTCATACATTCTTGGACACATATATTTCATTCAGTTGCATTACAATCAGTCAAATTTATTGTGTGCTAAAAAAGAGTCTGAGAATTTTTTTTTTTTTTCTTTTATTTATTTAAGTCTATGGAACAAAATTTCTTTACAGACTAACAATGGCAAAATAGTAATAATTTTATATTATATATACTAATTATAAACAATTTAAAATAGAATTATTTAGTCTTAGAAATCTGTTAAGATATAATCGAAACAAATATTGAGATAAGTCAAACTCTATGAGTTGATTGGAATTTTGATTCAAGGCATATTCAGTAATTTCATTAAGAATATAAAATCCACGATTCAGAGTACTGTTTTTTTGCATAAGAAGTAAAGTGCCGAGGAATATCAAAAACATGTGTTCGCCGGAGAGACCTAGGAGGAACGTAAAATAGAATGTGTGCCAAAAGTCGATGTAACCGCCAATTATATTAAAAACAAATAGCGCTGTCTGGAAGTTACGACGATATTCTAATGTCTGTAACCCAAGTAATAAGCATTTTGAATTGTAGGTTGGGAGAGGTTCTTCAAATCTAAATGAAAAAAGAGCAAACTTTACAAACACACTCTGCACCCGTTCGATACGTGCGATATGAATATTGAAATGAGGACACCAAATAATAGCGGCATATTCCAACTTAGATCTAACATAGGATGTAGAAACGATTTTAAATGTGTTGGGGTCAGAAAATTCTGAACAATTCCTTTTAATGTACGCAAAAGCTTTATACGCCTTAGGAATAACACAATTGACGTGCAGAATAAATATCAAACCGGAATCGAATAGAACACCTAGATCCAGTTTTAAACAAGCCGATTTCAGAGAAAAATTACCAATTTTGAACACTGCATGAATCGGATTTCTGCAACGCGAAAAAGAAACATGAATACACTTATTCGTGTTCAATGAAAGCTTATTTAGAAGGAGCAAATTATTAAGACTGGCTATGTCTTTTTGAAGATCTAAGACATTATTAACTGTAGGAACTTTCAAAAATACTTTTAAATCATCCCCATAGATCAAAATTTTGACTCATAAAAACAAGTTGATACGCCATTAATAAATAGTGTGAATAAAAACGGCCCAAGTGGCACACCTGAAGTTTGAATATATGAAAAGGTTTCAATCCCTTCAATAACAATTTTGGTTGAATATGCCTATTGGTTAAATATGATTTTATCCACTTTAGAAATATTAAGTGGAATCCCATCTACTTTAATTTAAAATACAGTATATGATGCGATATCTTATCAAAAGTCTTAGAAAAATCTGTGATCACAGTCTTAACTTGATTACCGTATTCCAAAGATGAAATGCAGCATTCACTAGAAGAACATAAATTTGTGATAGTAGATCTACCAGGAAAAAATCCATGTTGATGCGGAAAAATTATTCACTTTGTTAAGAAAATCAACTTTTTATGAATAACATGTTCAAAAACTTTGGAGATGCTTCCCATTTTGGATATCGGTCTATAGCAAGTAACGTCACCGCGCTTTCCACCTTTAAAAATCGGGATAACAGAAGCACACTTCCAACTGTCAATGAAAATTTCCTTACTTAAAGATATGTTAAAAATATATGTTAGTGGAAACATTAAAGAATAATCACACTTTTTCAATATGTGGACACATAAATCATCCAAATCAGATTTAAAATTATTTTTAATCTGCATAACACCATTATATAAGTCATCATCCTCTGTCATTTCCAACAAACCAATATGAAGCCTTTCAAACAAATGTGTAAATTTTACTGAATGCACCCTAGTAGGTTCAAAATTTGCTTTAAAGAAACGAGCAAACATATTTACTAAGTCACTACACGGCTCAGAGACCACATTATCATACGTCATTATCGATGGAATTTATTGAAACATCACGTTTGGATTTCACAAAAGACCAAAATGACTCAGGGTTTGCCTTTATATCACTTTTTTTGTAGTATAAATTGTTTATATAAAAACTTGTTCAGGAAATTGAATTTCGTTTGATAATGGATACATTTTTGATTATTCTCATCGCTGCCTGTCTCAATGAAACGTTTGTGGTATTTATTTCGGAGATTCTTTATTATTTTTTTTTTTAATTAAATTAAAATTGACTGCAATGCTCTAAGCCCCTTTTGTTACCTCCCATACAAATTATCCGATTTTCGGAAATGCAATCTTTTCTCTATAATTTCTAATTGGTAGACTGCAATAACCTATTCTTGTTAGTGTTAATTAAACCTTGAGACAAATCGGCGAAGTAACCACGCCCTTCTGGCACCTCTCATACAAACGAGCGGTTTAACCAATATATTCGTATACTCATATCATTCAAACAGTTGAACTAAATTCACTCAAATTTGGCACAAATCGTGCGTTTGATAAATCTAGTTCTGGGAGTGAAAATGGACAGCACCAAAGCCCATTAACGCACTTCCCATACGAATGGACCGATTTGTCAAAATTGAAGTCAAATTCAAATCTATCTCATACACTGTAATAAGATGTGGTGAAGTGATTTTTGTCGATTGGATTCAATGCTGCTAATTTAGATTTTTCCTCGCTAGATTTGCCTGTTTGGCGGGCAAAATTGAATTTAGATTTAAGTTTTTTTCTGGTTTTTTCATTAATTTTCTAGATTTTCGTTTGGTTATTTTTCGCTATGTATATTATTGAAATTTATTTGAGTATAATTCAATAAAAAAAAAGCATTCAATAAAAAAAACGATGTGTCTTCGAAAAGATCTTGCGGCATTGGAAAAATTGCTCTGCTGATGAATTAAAGATTCATGACCTCAGTTTTCGAGTCGTTGTGCACCGAGATAAATCGAAACCCTGTTTATTTTGCTGTGAAATAACTTGGAAAGTATAAGTTATTCAAATAGAAACTTAAAACATTCAAATTTTAGTGTTCAAAAATTAATATTTCAAAGACTCCAAGTGAACTATAATCGAATTTTGATATTAAACAGTTAAAAAATATATTACAAAATGTAAGATATAATACTTCCGCTACTTTAAGGGTGGCACTAAAACCAAGTTGCCACAGAAACCCAATTAAATAATCGGGTTTTGTCTAAATCTGTTGTACTTGGGCTTTTTCGCTATTGAGTGAAAATGAATAAAGATTTGATACATTCAGTAATGAAATTTCAATATTTGTTAAGAAAAGTTTACAAAATATATTGGCCTTGTTGATTCATATTTTTATGCAAAATAGGATCTTAAATTTTATTTATGTTAGCTTTTTATTGGTTACATCTCTACATACAATTCTAATACAGGCATGATGAAGTGTATTCATTAGGAAAAAAAATACACTTCTCATTTGAAGCATTTAATCGTATTTGATGTGCTGAGAAAATCAGTCCTTTTCACTGCTTGATAGCGGGCATGAATGTTGAAGGAAATGCATGCAACGTTAAAGCTTATGATAAAGTCGCAAAATAGCCCATCTGTTTTTTGACAAATTTTAACATTGCCTTTATTCCCACATATATAATATCACTTAAAGTTCATATTGTTTAAAAGGCATCGGATAATTTTTAACTCACCGGGTTAAACGTAGACTGGCCTGTTAAATATAGCTTTCAAATCACCATTTGCTGTATATTATTTCACAAATATCAAAATGTTATTCGAATTTTTAAATATGTTAACCAAAGTAAATAATCTATTAATCAAAAATTGCGCTTTAGAAAAAGGGTCATACAAACTCCTGCCATAAAAATTGTTTTATCAGTTTGGATACTCTAATAGTGAATAAAATTGTAAACATTGTCTTAAAAATTATCTATTCTAATTGAATCAAATGGCAAAAAAGAAAGGAAATGATGTTGATTGGATGAAGAATAACCTTTTTGGTTTTGTAATTCTAATGAATTCTTAAATTGAATTGAATTTTAAACATATATCTTATCCTGCAAGAAGTTTTAGTATAAATAAAGGTCTCATTCGCTAAATTTATACTTATGAATCTCAATAAAAATCGATATACAAGAGTTCAAAGTACTTTAATTTTCTTAAAAATTTTATCTTTTTTTCTGGATATTTTTAATATGTTTTCGGTTTTTTGCGCGTAAGATTAGGCTTTGTTCTATTTTCAAGTTCTGGCAACACTGGTTGGAATACATTACAACACTCAATAAAATGTGAAAAAATTACCAAGTGAACACGCCCTTTCTGATACCTCTCAACCGAATTACCATACATAAATTCAGTGTAGTTTAGCAAGAATCGAACACTCAGTAAACTTTGTTCCTTGTAACAGCTCACATTCAAATTATCTGATATAGTACAGATTAATGGTTCCTCTATAATTTCTAAGCGCAAGATTGTAATTCAATAAGTAATTTAATAAGTAAGTAATAAGTAAGTTCTAAATGAAATAATTCAGCTCGACACTAAAAGTAATCACATAGAGAGAATGAGAACTACTGGCACTCAGCATATTTTTGCACCAATGCTAAAGGTTTTTGGGTGAAGGTACATATATGTAAGTTGGTTCACCTGACTGACATTTCTGTACTAGCTTTTAGGATATTGAAAGCACTTATTTAAATAATAATCCCAAGCATTTCGGTTTTTTGCGCTCTCTCTGCAGCAATTTTAACAGTGCTCGAAAACATGTTCCTTCAAAAAGAAGTTTTGGTCACCTTTTTTTAAGCCACCAATCGAATCCGTTGTCGATGACTTTTCATGCTGGGTCTTCTGGATCCATCCGCACAGTATGACCTAGCCAACGCAGTTGTTGTCGACCACACCGATGTCGGTATACTGGCCATAGTTGACGGTATACAGTCCGACGCTGACACTCTCCGTTAATATAAATTTTTTTCTAGAAAACTCCCAAAACTTATTTCCCCACAGAGCAAGACAAGTAGGACTAGTGTCTGGAGCAATTGAATTTTTGGTTCGTCGAAAGAGGTCTTTGTTGTTGAATTGCTTGCTAAGTCCATAAAAGAGATTTAAGATTTAAGTTTTTCAGGTTGGCAACAGGACGGTGCAACATGCCACACTGCTTGTGAAACAAAGGATATGTTGAGGGATGAATTTGGTAAGCAACTTGTCTCTCGATTTGGTTTTGTGAGTTGGCTCCCAAGATCTTGCGATTTGACGCCTCTTGATTATTGCTTGTGGGGTTATGTCAAGTCGTTAGCCTATGTGGACAAGCCGAACACTATTGAAGCCTTACAGAATAACATAACACGCGTTAATCGTGGAATACAGGCCGAAATGCTCGAAAAAGTGGTGAAAAATTGGACCTTCCAAATGGACATTTTGAGACGGATCCGCGGACAACACTTACATGAAATTATCTTTAAAAGTTAAATGGCAAAGACCAATTTATCGATTCCAATAAAAAATTTTCGCTGATTTCCTCTCAACGCTTCAAAAGGCCACATCAAAGTTTCGCAGGTTTCTGCCAATGATGTTTATATTTGTTTCAAATGCAGCATTTCTCATAATAAACTCTGACAAAATATTGAAGATTTATTGCCGCCTTGTTTTAGTACAAAATGCCACACGAAAACGTTAACCTATAATTGCAGAATATTTCGCGTTAATGTACGCTTCGCAGCAATACCAAACTGGGTTATGGCCTCATACAATTTTCGCCGTATCGTCACACAGCAATTTCATTGTCACAGGCAATTTCAAAGACCATGAGATATATAATATGACGTATGGAGATATTTTTCCTGAAAATTCTCCAGAATATGGTGTAGCGTGAATATCCGGTTAGGGGGATTCAATCATGTCAGATAGAAAAGACTTTAACTGTTTGCATGTTATATTCAGCAGAACTTTATAAGCGAGCATAAAACCCTTATGAATCAGTCATCGGTCATACATTTATTGGGTGAAATTGTGTTCAGTAAGTAATTCATGCGTATTACCAGCTCTTCGCCCCCAGCCTTTAACAAATCTGTCAGTATCAGCAACTGCAACTTTGTTGCTTTTAAGCCATCAGTTTGCCGTTGTGAATTCGTTTTGGCACAGTGCTATAACATAGACGGCAGATTGTCCTGATCCTTATGTTTCACTTGTGTTGCCATCAGAAACTTATAGTTTACAGAAATATGCTCCTCAAAGTTACAATAAATACAGTGTACATTTGGCAAATTTATATCGCCTCCTTAGGGTCCCTGTTCCATAACATTTTCTTTTGACTTTTTGGTAAAATTTTCAGCCTTCACCTTTATCCCTGTATGTTTTCATATTATCTCTTCCGCTTATTCCACAACCGTTTCTCCCGCTTTAAAAGTCTGTGTGCCCATTTTCTACTCTCCTTACTGAGCTCCCTCACACCACGCGTTACAATTGCCTGCGGCATTGCCATCCATGTTACCCAGATACCATACAATATTCCTAATCATACTAGTGGTTATCTGAGAGCACACAAGTATAACTTTTGCGACAGTTGCTATCCATTGTGTGTTGGATAGCAACTTATATTGCCAATGTGTATCATGAAAATTAGGGTTTTACTGGAATAAGCGTATGCAGCTTAGCAACCTCTAGTTTTTTTCGACTTAGTAATGTATTTTATGAGTTACTCAATCTCTTCCGTACCTTAAAAAACAAAAAAGTGGAAACATAGAAATCGTCGTAGAAATATAATTAAAAATTGTTTGAATTGTTTTTTTTCTATCACAAATTTAGGATTCCAACAAAGGAAACATTCGAAGCGAATTCTTAAATTTTAACTTCTGGCTTTATGATTAGAGATTAGTCTTAAATTCGTTTGCATAAAAATCATTGAGTGATATCAATCACGTTGGCTACGAAATGTGTAAGTGAACTTTTAATATCTGTTTTCATTTTTTCAAATGTCTTTAATACATTCCCCTTGCTCAATGGCACAATTTGATTACGTATCGTATGAAGTAATTCGCAAGCTTATTATTCACATATGAAATGTAGAAGAATTACTGGAAACACTCTCAAGTTTCCTCGTAAATAATCCAATGCTACTAATCGGACAATATTCTTGAACATAACACAGTTTTTACGCCAGACATTTGGGCATACTAAAGCGATTTCCTCTCCCTTTTTATGCACTTTCCGTTAGTAAAAATGGCAATTTTTATTCAAATATTATCAACAATACTGTTTTTAGTAGTTTCTTTGTTTTTAACTGCACCTTGTCTATTCAGCTTCAGATACATATGTGTGACTTAATGTTGGCACTCACCATATAAAACCAATGTTTTCAAAATATTTTTACCTTGCCTACATTGCAATCACTTCATGCAATACTCTGCATGCAAGTTTTAAAATATCCGGGTTATGGTGACAATTAAATGTATGGAAAAAAAAACTGTTCAAATTTTATAGCCCTCGAGAGTCTACTCGATCTAAAACTACTTTATGCAAAATATGAGAAAATCTGAAAACTCTTAGTTGAGCCACATTTGAGTCAAAGGTGAATGCTTTCAGCTTCTTAGACACTCCTGAAACATCTCCATTTTTTGCGTGAATTTGAACGAAAATTGAGGTTTCATTATAAAATGCTAAAATAATAGAGAAAACCCATCAATGATGGCGGTCATTTTTGTTCGTTAATAAAAATATCCAATTTTGTGAATTTCAGTTTTTGTTCTTTTCTTCGCAAAATGAGTTAAAAATTTTGAACTGAATTAAATTATGGAGAAAGGAACTTATCTTGCATAATTCGGGATTTGACGAAAGAATTGCGCTAGTAAGGAAGGGAACAAAATTTCATCTTTGAAAAAAGATTTTAATCATTGGATTTTAAACGATTTGAAGCTTTAATTATATATTTACTTATATACTTCACCGTAGAAACCAATTCTAAGTACTTGGTCCTTCAAAGCTTCTTCTTCAATTTTTCACATCAATTTTTAGAAATATAGTTCGAAAGCCTATCACTTCCAACAAAGTTTTTGGCTTCCTTGTAGAGATCGTTGTCGATGACCTTTCATTTCCATGGAGATTTTGGATACATTCGCTAAACATGGCCCAGTCAAAGCAGTTGCTGTATTTTGATGCGCTTGACCACATTGTGATGGATCCATATACTTTTCGAAATAGTATTTCTTCGAATATTCCCACGACGAATCCATACGTTTGTATTATACCCCTGGATTCTGCCTCATAGTTGAATCTTTTGTAATCTCCAATTTCTATGTTGATACCACTAGTTTTACTCACGGCGTAGCCGGAGTAAGTGTATTCATCTACCACTTCAAAGCTATAATTGCCACTGTCCATGCATCGACATAAAAGTGGAGAGTCTTTAATTGCCGAAAGAGATATCGTGACTTGGCCAATTTTACCGCCAGATTCATTTTTGCCGATGCCTCCGGAATGTTTGAGGGGCTGCAGTAATATGAGATGTGTTCAAAAAAAAGGTGAATTTTCATTTTTCTCAAAAAATATTTATTTATTCACCAATTTCTATTTTATCTACTTCAAAGTAGTCCCCCTCAAACAAAATACACTTATGCCAGCGTTTTCTTCCAATCCTCGAAGCAGTTCTGATATGCACTTTTTGGTATGTCCTTGAGCTCTCTTAACGATTCGGTTTTTATCTCTTCTATCGTCGCAAAACGCCGTCCTTTCATGGGTCTCTTCAATCTCGGGGCCAGGAAAAAGTCGCAGGGGGTCAAATCTGGTGAATACGGTGTTGGAAGCATGATATCGATATTGTTTTGGCCAAATAATTTGTCACAAGCAAAGATGAGTGAGCAGGGCGTTTTTTCGTATTGCTTCACGCAAACGGCGCATAACTTCAAGGTAATACTCCCATTTTCCCGTACGACCTTGTGGTAAGAACACCTGATGCACTACGCCGTGGTAATCGAAGAAAGCAGTGAGCAAAACCTTGACATTTGATCGAACTTGGCGTGCTTTTTTTTTTGGTCTTGGCTCTCCTGGACTCTTCCATGGGGACGATTGGGCTTTGATTTCAATGCCATAACCATATAGCCATGATTCGTCACCAGTTATGATCCTTTTAAGCAAATTTGGATTATCGTTGACGTCATTCAACAATCCCTGAGCGATGTTCATGCGACGTTGTTTTTGGTCAAAATTCAGCAATTTTGGAACGAACTTCGCTGCCACACGCTTCATGCCCAAAATTTCCGAAAAGATTGCATGGCATGGACCAACCGATATGCCGACATCCTCAGCAACTTTCTAACTGTGATTCGACGATTCTCCATTACAATTTTCTTCACTTTTTCAACATTTCCATCGATTGTTAATCTGTTAGGGGCGTCCAGAGCGAGCGTCGTTATTCACATCTTTTCGACCTTCTGTAAAAAGCTTGTACCACTTGTACACATTCTTTTGACTCAGAGTACTCTCACCGTATGCCACTGTTTTTTTTTTTTTTGAGCACTTTGTTCCATTTTTTTGCACAAAATTTGATGCAACTTCTTTGATCCATTTTTTTCGATCGCAGAAAATCGCCGAACACGCAAAACACTTGTCTTATTTATGCCTCTCACAAACAAACTAAACATGCTATATGGATAAAACCATCGACATATTTTCGAGGCGAGTGTACCAACATAAAAAAACATCGAAAATCGAAGGCATGTAGCCCGCGAAACTTGAAAATTCACCCTATTTTTTGAACACACCTCGTATCTTGAAATATTCTATCAAAAAAAGTCTATCAGCATATGGAAATGGCATGTGGCTTTTGTTAAAGGTGATATTGGCCATCTTAGCTACAGCTTGTCTCATAATCATTTGCCACAGTATGCTGATGAGTTGCGCGATATAATATTATATCTGTGGTCACAACCCGTAACAGCCTAACTCGACTTAGGACACAATTGAGTTATTAACACCATCGTATTCAGCGTATCTAAATTTATTTGCTCTAAATTTTTCATGTTTTGTATCTCTTTTAGGAAGGCAATTAATCCTAAAAAACCTAATAGCTTAAGTTATTTTTCTAAATGACTGTTTTGGCATAACTGCCTAAGTCAATTTAGGATTACAACAAATATAAACATTATTTTTTCATCATTGCCTAAATCAACTTAAGTCGTTAATCCAAAAAAAAATAAAGAAACAATTTTATTTTCCTAACTTGAGTTAAGCTCTTATTCCGAATTACAATTTCGTTTTTTGATAAACATAAATTGAGTTAAGGTCTTTCTCCAAACTTAAAGTTTTTTATTTACTCTGGAATAATAGTCTAACTCAACTTGAATTTTTTGACTTTCTTTCGTTCAACAATTCATAAGAACGTAAGTGTCTTTTTCGATAATATCTTTTGACTGCGAGAATAAACAACTATTTTTTGTTAACAACTAAGTAAAGAAATTCGTTTCCTTGGAATCTGTAGCAAAGTTTTCCAAAAAACACCTTCTCCTGATTTTCAGTGAAGATTCAAAACTTTAAACTCCTGTACTGAAAATATTGAAAAACAGACTTAGGCTGTTATGGGTTGTGATCACAGATATAGTAGAAGAAGAAGAAGCATAACAAAAATGTCATATACACATTAATTTCAATTGCTCAAAACGACTTAAGTCCCAAAAAGACAATAACATTTCCTTTCTCTTTACTTACAGATCTTGGAAACCCGGTTTTAAATACGAAAGTTGCGCTACCCTTTTTGGAGTCGACTTCCCGTTCTGATCGTACCCATCTCTCTTACAAATTTTGAATTTAGTTTTCAAAAACAGGTTTAACAACTGGTTCAAAATGCGTACATCTAGTCCGGATTATGCAGAACAGGTATGTGTACAATTTCTGTTTTTAGCTTACTTGCAATAAAGTTTTTGTTCCAATGCCCAGAAAAGCCAACTTGGCCAAGGATGTTGAATTTAACCCACGTTCTAGCACGAAACCATTGAGATATAGTATTGCGACAAATCTCATTGGAAATGTAAAGATCTCCACTCGAAGATTCTTATATACGCTTTCAATATTTGTTCTACTTCGGATATTTTTACGAAAAAAAGAACAAAAAACTAACATTCTCAATTTTTTTAAATTTCGTCTAGTCAGTAGCTAATCTGTTTGCTTGATTTTCCTCATTTTTTTAGACTGTATTCAGATTTGATCGGCCATGGCATGATGCTCAAAACTCAAAACATGATTTTCAAAACTGACGTTTAGTATCGTCCTTAAACTGTAAGCCCCAATAAGTGAGCTCTCCAATATCTCATTCGTTGGAATTTGGTTTTTCTTTTATAATGAGATTAAACTAAAGTCCTTCCTCTTAAGACGATGGTTAGTTTGAGCGACAACCATCATAGTGTTTCTGAACTTTGAAAGATCGAGCAATCGACTATTCGCAACATTTGACATTCGGAATCATCGGTAAACGGTGGGCCATTTTGATTGAGTTCAAAAATATAATTTGTTGAAGCTCGCTGAATGCAAAAGGCTCTACCATATATATTTATTCCAGCAATTTCATGGAAATCGCCACAAACATACGGATTATACAGATACAGAGTGGCACAACAATTGTGGTACAATAAGAAATTCAAATAACCTTTTTTGTAATCAATGAATTTGATTCACTTATTGCGCATAAAACTAAAGTTTTATTTTATATAACTAATTGGTTTTGAAGATGGTGGACCGTAAATGATCTCCATGCTTATTCACGCATATGCGACACTTGATCAGAAAATAGTTCATTGTGTCCTGAAGGGTTGATGTCGGGATCGCCCCAATTATTGTTTTAATGGACTGCTTTAATTCAGTCAAATTCCTTCAAATTCCTTATTCAATTCAGTCCTCTTGTTTAACTTAACCTCATAAAAAATTCTGACGCAGTCAGCTCCAGCGGAAAGTGGAGTCTCTCGGTATCAATTTTTTTTTTTTTTTTTTTTTTGGGAATTTTCATTGGAGCTCCGCCATAACCGGTCTGGCTATGTGTGAAGTTGCTTCATCTTGCTGAAACCAAATCCAGTTGAAACGGATACATCTTTGACGCAGTTCTGTGTTAAAAAAAAAAACTCTTTTAACATCTTTAGATAACGGTCGCCATTGGCGGTTACTGTTGCACCGTAGCACGATTCGTACGCCACCCTATATTTACATGTGACTAGCTAAGATGCTGAAAACCGTAATGTTTTTCTAGGAACGCCAAATCTAAGGTTTGCCCGATTTTCCCCAAGTATAACACCTAGAAGTTTTAACAAAAAAATATTAGATCTTATGAACTTCAAAATACCGAAAATGGATTTTCGTTGCCACCCTAATTTTTATATATGATATTTGTGTATATGTATATACAGATGCAGTCAAGCTTCATAGTAAATATTGGGCATACGATTTCATAATAGTGCCACATTTCTTTTCAATTATTAATTGGTCCAGCATGGATAAAAATATTGTCACCATGTATCCTTCCGGAGGGGCCAGAAAGTATGCCCAACGTTATTCATTATGTCGAGTAGATTTTCGCATTCACAAGGCAAGAACGATTTACTCTTACTGCAGATCCCTGTCCATATGCATTCATGTATCTATCTTGAGTATAATTTAATTCTTAATACGGATACGTATGGAGCTGCTCACTGGCATACACAGTTCAAGATACTCATTGCAATATCTGGCAGTGCCCACATAGTGCATGTTCTGTATGCATACGAATGAATCTACGTGTGCATGTGAATCGAAAATATGTTTTTGGTAGATCTCCCATGAATTTAATGTAATCAAATTTAAATTCTCTTTCATATTATGCTTAGTTGTTTCATATTATTTGCACAAAGCTAGCATATGCAAGTTGAATTTTGAAACATTTGTATTCAATATTATTTTCTTGGATTTTAATGTTCTGCCCCCTCATACTTACATAGATGATAGTTGCTAAAAATGGTTTTGAATATTTTTCACCATATTTTTGGCTTACGTTTTTCACGTTGTTTGTATATAACATTTGTTACAATATTCTTTGAAACATGCTTGGAAAAGTGTCATCGCCATTTAAATTGCAATTGTATGGAAATCATAAGTAATTGAAGATATCGGAATTTTCGCAATTATTACCACGGACAAATTTAGTTATGTTGACCACATCCGGTTTAGGCATTTAGTGGTCAACTTATTATATGCGAGTGGCCAATAAAGAAGGACGTCTCACTCATAGGATGGAACGCAAAATGTTAAATTAATCGCGTAACGTTTATTTAAATATGAAACATATAATAATTGATGGACAACTAATTTAGAGTTACATTTTCTACTAGAAATTTTATGGCAAATCAAGTCGTCAATGTTTTATGAAATTTTTTGGTCCGCATTATTCGATATTTCACGATGGAAATATTTGAAACCCACTGCTCCTTATTGCGTAATACGCGACTGCATCCAGCGCTTAGAAAAGAACAAATATCGGCGGCAGCTGATATTGTATGCGATGTCCGTAACGAATCGATTTGGCATCTTTTTCAACAGCTCGGTTTGTCATAAGCAAAAACTTGACACAAGTTTCGTAAGGATTTTGGCTTAAAAGGATACAAAATTCAGCACAGCACAGCATAATTTCAGTCTTCGTACTCTTGAATCACTTTCAGATGATTTTGACGAAAAATTTCATCAGCAATGAAATCTATTTCTAACTTAATAGCTAAGTCCATAAACTAAATTGACATATTTTTTGTTTGAAGAGCAAACGGGAGAGGTTAAAGATCAGCCATTATATCCAGACAAAACTGTGATTTAAACGCCATGGAATTATTAGTCCGCATGTCATCAAAAATTTCGTTTTTTATTATATTTATTTCTATTCGCTTTTTTAGAAATAAAAATTGATAAAGAAAATTTATAATATTTATTATCATACAAAAAAAAAAAAATATTTCCTAGAGGTTATTTCATTTAAATCTTGGTCATAACTGCGTCTACAATAATCCATTCTGAGTTTCAATTTTCGGGTGGTATTTGACATATGACGTGAGAAATGTTGACTTATATTTTTCAGTGGTAATCGGGTTATCCCGATTATTATGTAGATTTTGGACTTTGCGCAGCCCCAATGAGGAGTGATATCACATGATCTAGACAATCACCTAAAAATAACTATGCGCCAAATTGTTCTCCCAAAAATACCATGTATATCGAGCTGGGTAACAAGCAGCGTCATCTTGTTGAGGTCAAATGTCGTTGAGATAGTCCATTACCATGGGCCATTAACTGGCGACATTGACAGCTGCTTTCAAACAAATATTTGGTCCGCTGATAGTGCGAGCTCATAACCCACATCAAAATATTGTTTTGTCTGGATCAACCCTTGAACGCCTTCGATGTGCTCTTTATCCTAAATACGGAATTTTTGCTTACTTTCGCATTAGGCCAGCAATGGACCTTATTGCTGAACAATATTTCAATTTACAATCTTTTCAAGAAAGTAAATTCGGATGAAAATTTGGATGGTTGGACCTACAATTCTTGAACGAGTTGTGTTTTTGTATTAGCAAATATTTGGTTTCAAATTTTCTACAGTGTACCGAATAGTGTTTTAAGTGATCTGATTTGGTGGACCACAAATTGCTCTCAAAGCGCAAAATGCGTTCTCCATAACACGGTGATGGTTATACTACAGACTAGGCAGGCTATGCCTGCCTCAATCTTTGCAATAATGAAATATCAAATAATACTACAGAAATGTATCTTGAGATATCATCATGTAATAAAATTTTTAAAGGAAATAGTACCCAAAATGACATACTTATGTTAAAATTGTAAAAAAATCGAAAAATTACAATTCTTTCAGAGTCGGATTAATTTATTACTTAATCCAATTCTAAAGAGAGACATTTAAAAATCGTCTAACAATGTTAATTTAGAACTACAGTTCGTAGTCTTTGATACAGTTGTAGCAAGGGGTGTGCTGGTGGGGCTTAGTCCCCTAGAACTTTTTTTAGCACCCCTCAGGGTTTTCAGATTAGGTGCATTAAATGAATTTAGTCCCCTTTCCCTTAAATACATGATGAACGAATTAAGCCCCTTCCAGAGAGAATTTATTGATATGTCAATAGTCTTTGAGGAAAATATGAGTTTCCTAATCACACTAAGGGCCACTGTTTGGAATAGCATTTCAATCATAATCTAATCCTGTGCCATTATTATATACCCGCAGCCACTATTGTTGTATCACATATATATTTTAAAGGCTTAGGGTGTTATTCACAATAATTTGAAATATTAAGGGATTATTACAGATCTAATACGACTCTACCCAAAAATTGTATTCATAAACCAAAAATACTTGTTTTAAACATCGTTTTTTTTTTCAATTTTATTAAATATTTTTCTCTTATATAAAATCAAACATTTATATTTTAAACAAACATTTACTAAAATGTTTGGAAATTATTTTAATTTTTTTTTCTAGTTTACTACTACCTTTATCCTTAACCTTTTTAACTTTAATTGTTATAAAAATTGTTAAAACAAATGTTCATCCTCTATTGTTTCAAAATTTTCAATAGAAATTTGAATAATTTAATTTATCATTCGGTATATCGTTTCTTGTTTTCTTTGTTTGGACGCTACGATCATTTTAAATTACACCTAACGGTATTAGATATGATAAAAAGAATAATATCGAATTTATGAATATATATATATATGAATATCTTTATGAATATGTTTCTTGTAAAGCCTTCAATTAGTGCTAAAACGCTCAATAAGAACAGACCCTTTTAAAGCTATTTTAATGTTCCTCTATGATTAATAGACTAAATTTTATATGCCAGTGGTAATACTATTAAATTTAATCCACACATCAAATACAATTCTTCACTTCTTTTAACTTTTTATTACTTTGGACAAAGTTTTAGACTTTATATCATTTATGACATTAATACAGGGGGTTATCCATTCACTGGTTTCAAAACCCCCAGTCTGGCAAGGCTGTCAGCTGTTAAAAACCTCTCATCTGAAGTGTTATTTATATAGTGAAAGGTGGCAAACCTTTCACAACTGATCCTTTACGAATATGGATCATTTAACGACCGAAGAATACGTAAAAATAGTTAAAACTCACTACAAAAGTGGTGATTCAAAGATGGGCTTTCAATCGAACACAATTTTCTTCAACGATGAAGCACATTTCTCACTCGGTGGTTACGTCAACAAGCAAAATTGTCGCATATGGGGCCCGGAGAAACCACAAATGATTATGGAAAAGCCATTGCGCACTATGGTCTGGAGGTATCGTTCGGTCGTATTTTTTCAAAAACTACCTCAAAAGAACCCAATCCAGAGGCGGGTAGTTAAATAATATTATATTTCGTACAAAATTACAAGGCCCAAGCAATATAATGGAAAAAAAATCATTGAAATCATAGCTTTATGTATGTTTTATTTAACTTTACTTGGAAACGAAAAATGGATAATCCTACATAACAAAATCAAAAATTTTGGTATGATGTTTAGAAAGTTTCGTGTATAAGAATTTATGCTCGATTTCTTCATATTCGAAGTATGCGCACTCAATTACTTTCATCGATGGAATGGAATCATTTGGAGTATTTTGTAACTATATGTCAGATCACAATTTCAAAATTTTTTTTAGCAACTGGACATTTGTAAATTTGGATAGTTTTCTTCTTAATGCTAATTCTAATTGTAAATTTGATCTAGGTCCATGTCGTCAGTTCAGTATCAATTTTGAATAAGTGGAACTACGAAATTTCCATCTAAAGGATGCTATGCTCTTTTCATGCAGCGAAATTTCCACGAAACATTGTTTGTTACTGAAAAAATGTAACGGCATTGCCAGGTTTTCTTGCATTGGTTTCCAACACTGAGATCAGAGCAACTTGTGTTTTCACATCATAATATGTTTGATAATGTATTTGGAAAATTTTAAAATTCAATCGTTTTATACTAAAATTTCTTTTCGCCAAGTCAAGTTATGGAAAATACTATGAAGTAAAAACAGTGTTGGAAAGCGACAGTAAAATGGTTGAAATTGCCGTGAAAAACATAGCAATGTTCGGTGGAAAAATTTCGCTTCAAATTTCACGGCCACTTTTTTTGTACGGAGTTTCACTTTGAGAAGTCAACGTTCTACTAGCCTTTATATATAAACAGTTCCAAACGAACTTGAACAAAACCAGCTTCAAAATTAAATGCAGAAAACAAATTCCTTCAAGCCGATGACAACAATGTGGTAAATGGTTGGTATGGGCAGGAACTAATTTTAGAGAAAAAAAACTAATGTTCAAACTAGTTGCTATCAAAAATGTGTTTTTTTATTGGGAACTTAGAAAAGAATCGCAGAGGAAACAAGAATTGTAACCTACATAGATAATTGGAAAATCAATCATTATCAAAAATCACAAAGCCGTTATTTATTGAAATTTCAACATTTTGCATCAAGGAGACAAGATATTTCAGATACGACAACAAAATTTATGAACAACATCAAGGTATGCCCATGAGATTTCCGGCATCTCCCGTAATAGCTGACGTTATAATGAAAGACCTGTTGAAAAAATGTATTGAAACTATGACGACAAAATCCAAAATTATTACCAAATATGTTGATGATGTGTTCGTCTTAATAAAAAAACCGAATTAAATGTCATCTTTAAAATATTGAATTTATTCAGCAGACAAATTCAATTCAATTTAATTGTTCATTGGACAAAGAAAATACATCGAAATTGACTTGTATCAGAAACCTATATCTTCAGGAAGATAATTATAGGAGATAGTTAGATAATTAGAAGATAACTAGGTAGATCTTTAGATGATAATTATATACATATGCTTTCCACAACTTTACACAGCGAGTCTTGAAAATCAGTGATGCCCAATTTCTTACCGCAAAATTTTGACAAAATTTAATCCGTTGTAGGAAAGAATGACTTCCTGAAATTGATGATAGAACAGTTGATTTATTTTGATTTGATTTATTGACTTATTGATTGACTTTTCAGAAAATCAAAAGGAAGTGTTTACGAAACCATTCTTGACATACGATGTACCCGGTTTTTGTGAAAGATTTAAACACTCAAATCTTTATAATGAAGAGAAATTTGACAGTTAATAGTCCGTTTAGTAAGACAAAACTAAAATAAGGAATGAGGATAAATCTAATTTAATTTACACAATAAAATGCGATGGGTACAAGTCTAACATATTCCAGAAGGTATATGTTGGCACCAAAGGCAAGATTAGCATTGCACAAGCGGATCAAAAAGCAACACACAGGCCTCGCAGCTCACTGTGCATTGAGGGCGATTCCAAAACTAGGCAACCTCACGTATAGATTGTGCCAGTAGTATGAAAAAATTAATTTAGTGATAAGTGGCAACCTTATACAACATACGTCTCAAGTTTCAAGGAGCCACATATTTGAGCCATCAAAAGTAAACGATCTCAGTGAATTTGCAAACATTGAAAAATTGGTGGCTGTTATGTAATTCAATATTGTCGTTTGAAAGGTCTCAGTCCAACCATTATTAAAGCCGAGCCAGATTCTACTGTGTGCCAGAGTCTGCTCCTTCGTTTACGGCTGTAAAATATTAGGTAACAGAGTTCAAACGGGGCCGTGCGAGCTGCAAAGACGAACACCTTAGTGGTCGACCAATTGAGGTGTCTGCGCGAAACGCGATTAAGGTGAACGTCGGCTAGCTGAAATAATAGGCATTTCAAAAAGTGAGTAGGTTTTGTCAACTCAACCCAACCCAACCCTTTTGTGCTATGAATGCTCCCATCAAAGAACGAATAATAAATCCTTGATATTTTCTTCATTCCCAATTATAGTAGAACTCTAAAATGTGGAATTGTGCATTTTCTTTTATATTTATTTGCAGGTAATGTCAACAAAGCCATTTTACTTTGCTATTCACCCAGTCTGATGAATGTGTCTCCCATGCAAATCTAGACTCTTTTCATTTTTAATATATTAACAAATTCGTATAAAGTTGTTTATTACTCTGAATTACATATATTTATGGCCAGTAAGAGACTAATTTCGATCTAGGCAATAATAAACCATAATAGAAATTTAAGACCAGTAATTATGAAGTGGTTCCAAGCAATGACCTACCCGAAATTATTTATAGTACTTTTAACAAGCATCTGTTTACACCACCCAGTCGTACAACACACAAATACACACATCCACACATACATCATAATTTCACAAATCAAATAAACCCATATATGCATACATCATTCCCGAGTATGTGCCCAAACACCACTTGTTACCACCACTGCGCGTGCAAGCGTGCGAGGGTGTTCTCTGCTCTTTATGGCTGATTGCTAAAGATTCTGGCTGGCTGTGTGTTTGCGTGAGTTGTAGCTGCGATGGAGCAAATTCGATTAATACGATATGAAATAAACACTGGATTTTTACGATATTGCATTTGCTGCTGTAGCCTTTGATCTTTTATGCATCATTAAGATTTATGGTTGTTTTTTTTTTTTTGTCGTTCAATATTTGTACAAATGAAGAGATATTAAGAAATAGTTACGTTTGGTAGCCAACAGTTGTAATTCCATATACTGTCAGTGATTTGAGGCAAATACAAATTCGACAACATAGCCGGGGAGTACGAAAACGAATTAAGAAAACTTAAAATTGTGACCACTAAAACTACACTTAGAATCAAGGATAATAAAATAGCAGTGCTCGTATTACGTAAATTTCCCTAAAATTAGCACCTTATACTTTAAACTGCATGGACGACAAACTGGTGGACAGCAATTATGAACGTATATTGAATGGGCGCTCTATCCGATCTCGGCGGAAATGTCGATATGACATCTGACTGTAAGATATACCTATAATACATTCCAAAAGAGGTGTGGCAGACATGCAGTCCATTTTCACTTTGAGTATCGATTTTATGCAAGTAATACGTCGCTTCCCGACGAAAATTCTCCAGTTAAGAGCCTTATTGACCCTTTTTACACTTAACAAAATCTTCTTGGGTATTCTATTGCAGAATTTATATGACGCGGCTCTAGACGAGTCACAAGTTACTTGCGTATGCTGAAAATAACGTCATAGATCGCAGACTGTCACGCGATTTCCCCAATTGAGAACGAACAAAAAACATACTTATAAAATATTACTCCGGATTGGCGAGTGATTTAATCAAGCTTGGGCTTGTTTCCAAAAAAAAGGGAATAAGGTGAATTAGGAAATTGGAAGAAACTAATTGATCCAAAAAAGCTGTTATGAGGAATTTATCAAGCAATGTAAGGACAAGGCCTTTTCTTAATTGAACAAAATTCTGCTGTGTTAGGCACTGCCTTTGCCATCTTGCAGTAAGGCATAGCATAATGGGAAAAGATACAGAGGAATTGAAATCTCAGGGAAAAAGTCGATCCGTAATTTACATAAACCTATTGTTGCTAAAGTGTTGGATTGAGGGCGTATTACTGGAACTAGTTGTAAAGATCGATAAAAATGTTTTTTAACACTTTAGCAAATCTGAAATCGTTGTCATGTTGCGTCGGTAGATTCAATTGTCACGTTTGCAAATGAGTAAGATCATCCTTTTATGTCGCTCGAAATGTAAATTAGGTCGCTTTATTCAAAATTGTATAAACCTCAAATTTTGTGTGGCACCTATTTCTTTTCTTTCTTCTTTCCTTTTTTCTTTATTTCAACATTTTATTCCCATAATATGTAGAACATTTTGAGGGGAAAATTTCAAAGAGATTATTCTTCTAAGAATATTTTTTTCCTGGCAAGTTGCACGAACTTATTTTCGCCTTGATTGTCTGTGGATAGCTTACCAAAAAGATAATGTGCAACATCTATGTCAACCATTTAGTGGTTTCAAAACCGCCAGTCTGGCAAGTCTGTCAGCTGTTAAATACCGGTCATATGAAGTATTATTTATTTAGTGAAAGGTTTACGATTTACGAATATGGATTGTTTAACAACCGAAGAACGTGTAAAAATAATTAAAACTCACTCGGTGGTTACGTCAACGAGCAAAATTGTCGCATATGGGGCTCGAAGAACCCAGAAGTGATTATGGAAAAGCCAATGCATATGGAAAAAGTAGCTGTTTGGTGCGCATTATGGTCTGGAGATGTCATTGGGCTATATTCTTTCAAATATGACGTTGAAGAAACCGTTACCGTCAATTCTGAGCACTATGATAACCGACTTTTTTCGGCCTGCAATTGAAAATTATGAATTGGATGATGTGTGGTTTCAGCAAGACGGTGCCACGAGCCACACAACTCGACCGATTTTGGCTTTATTGCATGAGAAGTTTCCAGAAAACATTATTTCACGTTTTGACGACATCAATTGGCCACCAAGATCATGCGATTTGACGCCGTTGGACATTTTTTGTGGGAATGACTCACAAATCGTGTTTACTCGGATAATCCCCAAACGTTGGACTATTCGAAAACCAACATTCATTAAGTTATCGCCGAGATATCACCCGAAATGTGCGAAAAAGTGGTCGAAAACTACCTCAAAAAAATTCACTGCTGCTAGCAATCAAGAGTTAGTGATTTAAATCACATTGTATTCCTTCAATAACGGTAAAGTCCTAGCATTATACTGAAATAAAAATTTCATCGAAATCATAACTTTATGTGTGTTTTATTTAACTTTACTTTTGAAGCCGAAAAAACCGGATGACCCGTTATTAACCGAAGTCAATAACCTGTTAATACAATGTTGCTCCTAAGAAAAGACTCATACGGTCTCGGGCTATAAAAACTGTTTTATTAATTTGGATATGCTAATAATAATGAAATTTAAAATTGTATGCTAAAGCAAATGGACCCAATACATATCTTATGAATTAAAGAATCGAATTATGTATTTTGAAATATATATTTTATCCGGCAAAACTTTAGATATGAATAGAGGTCTCATTCCTTAAGTGCCAGCTTATAAAATTCAATAAATATTAATGTACCTCAATTCAAAGAACTCAAAGCAAATTTCTTACAAATGTTAGCTTATTTCTGAATTTTTTTAACTTGTCTTTGACTTTTTTCGTGAAAATTTGGCCTTTTTTTTTTTGTAATCAAATTCTGACAACACCGATCCCGATCCAGCATCATAAAATTCTTAATACTGCTCTTATATTAACCATAGCTGTACGTTAGAAATTCTTCATCATTGAAATTTTTATGAGAGGCTAACCAGCCAATTGAACTTACAATATTTAATGGACACTGTTACTGTTTGGTTTATGTTACAACTTAATTATAAAGAAAATTTGACACCAATTGCAATGTAAAGAATTATATTCAACATAAAATTGTCGTATCCTACCATTTGTGGTCGGATTTCTGTTTATGAATATGGGCATGTATGTATGTAAATTAAATGCTGCTACAATAAAATATATAAATATAAAAACAATCTGAAGTAACACAAAAAAAAAAAAACAAATGAACAAAAAGTTTACTGATAACAAATTTATATGGAAATGTGTAAGATCTATTTGTTTTCTTGCGCAGAGACTACACAGATATTGACATGAAACGAACGAATTGAACAAAATTAAATGCATTACACAGCCCCATAAAAATTCAATAAATAAAATGCGATTTACTCTTTGTATTAAACCGACATTAAAGCATCATAACTGTGAATAAAAGACGTCTAACACAGCATCAGTGCAGGAGGCAGCCAGTGACAAATTTCCCTTGAGACCATTTGAGTTATTTGAACTTGATGGAACATCCATGAAAATTTAATGCAATTTTCTGTTTTCTAATCTCTGGCGACATTGCCTGAGATTGCCTGGCTAAGTTCTGTAGTCTTTTGATGCTGCTGAGGATGATGCTGGCTACAGCTGCTGTTGCTGTTTTCGGTATTGCACCCGGCTTAAACTGAAAGTTGAAAATTCACTTTAATTATGCAGCAAATGCATCACAGTTCCATTTGGTCGGTTTACATCAAAAAGCTTTTACAAAGTAGAATATGTTGTAATGGAGTTTATTAATACTGTGTGCCATGGTTTTTATTCTCGATCCATTTGACTTATTAGAAGACAATGTAATAAAAAACAAAATTGTAAAATACCCAAGAAGTGCGAGGGGGTAGAGGGTAATAGATCCATTTCATACGGGCGTTGTACTGTAACCACACAGCGTTTAAGATAATTGGCTTTGTTTATATTGAAACAAAAGTTTTTGTAATTTCCAAGCTTTACTTTTAGCAGTTCGAACAAAATTATACCGAATATAGTTGTATTTTTTAACACACATTTAACTAAAGCGAAAAGAAATAAAGCAAACTATGGATAAAAATAGATTTTCGAATAATAAAAATAATATAGAAATTTCAGTAAAGGGAATTTACATATATATATCTTCACCCAACGCCCTTTTACGTTGGTGAAGCCAGAATAAGCATGGAAATCGTTAGATTCTGGTCATCCTTGTGATCGACCATGGCGTCATGTTTAGTACACACGACCATCGTTTGCATAATCGTAGGTTGAATCCCGCATGCAGCCATCTATCATTATTTGTACGGCGCTTACCTCTATGTGTCTGACAAATACTTGGAGTAGTCAAGTAATCGACTTGCCTGGTAAAAGTTTCTCAAACTGGGACGTTCGGAGTCATCATTAAACTGTAGGGCCCGCTAAGGGAGTCTAAAAATTAGATACTTGTAAGCTCATAGAATGAGAGAAATTCCCATTCATGAGATTCAAGCAAACTTGTTTTTTTATCCAAACAATCAGAATTTCTAATAGTAAAGTTATTCATCTTTTGAGGCATATTTCAAGTATTATTATAAGGGCACTGCTACACGTTCAATATATATTGTGATATTTGGATCGCGATCCATTTTATTGGATTGATGGATCACGAGCGTATGCTACATGTCCAATATTTATCGCGTCAGTATTTACGTTTTTTCTGTGCAGTGCAGATCGGTTATTAAAAAAATGTCGCGAGAAAACCAAAAAAAAAAATCCTGTTTAGCTATTTGCCTGCTTAATAATAATAAATTTTTTTACTTTTTATTTACTAAATTTTTTGCACTGCGTCTTTTATTTTACGCTTTATTTCACTTTTTATTAACGTATCGCGATCTAATATCATGCAAATGCTACACGTTCAATATTTATCACGCGATCCGCGATCTGGATTCCATAATTTAGGTCATTCTGCGATATGGACCGCGATCCATCAATTCCGCATGCTACACATTCAATAAATATCGGATCGCGTTCAATATATATTGAACGTGTAGCAGTGCCCTTAGGTTGAAAAAAAATGAATTAATTAAAAAGTCGGTTGACAGAAAAGTTTAAGTTGGCTTTTGTGATTTTATTAAAATCCCCTCTACACTTAATTTTGTTCGATAAAGTATGAGGGCGGTCCCAAAACTAGCCGATCTAATAAAGAAGACCCAAACAAGTTGGGAAAAAATTTCTTTATTTTTCAACATAACCTCCTGTTAGCTCGATGCCCTTTTTCCAGCGATGTTCAATAGCTTCTATAGCCTGTTTATAGCAAGAACTGTCATACCCCTAAAATAGTCATTACCTGCAAACTTTACATCTTCATTGTTGGCAAATCTTCTACTACCGAAACATTTTCTCAAAGTTTGGAAATTGGAAATAGTCCGTGCGTGATAAAGCAATTCGAACTTTAATTCATTAATTTTAGCCACGTCAATAGCGGTTGTGTGGAGTATTGTCTTGATGAAACAACACTTTCTTTTTCCCCAAAAACGGCCTTTTCCTCATAATTTCATTGCGTAAACCCTACAATAAATTAGCATAATATTCGACGTTAATGGTTTTTTGCTTTCTGAAGATAATCAAAAGAATTGTCTCATGCGTTTCCCAAAAAACAGACGTCATGACCTTGGTTGTAGATGGAACCGTCTTCGCCTGCTTTGGACACAATTCTCCCATTCCAGTCCACTGCTTTGAACGGTCCTTTATTTCAGGTGTGAAGTGGTGGGGCTATACGAGTATTTTATCCAGTGAAACATCGCCAAACACTCTACTGAAACGTCTTCATGATGCTGTTTTTGCTCTATTGAAAGCAAGCGTGGCACCCGTCTTGCGCACAGCTTTCTCATCTTCAAATCTTTGGTCAATATACTATGTATAGGGCTTTTTGAAATGCCTATAATTTCAGCCGACGATCATTCAATACTATTTTGTGTCCGCCGATACTATGGTCCGTATCGGCAGCTCGTACGGACTCGTTTAAACTCTGCTACTCAATGTTTTACAGTCGTAAACGAAGAAGCAAACTTTCCCAGAGCATAATCTAGCTCAGCTTTAATATTGGTTGGACTAAGACCCTGCAAATGGAAATATTGAATTACATAACGGTGACTAATTTTTCCCATCTTTACAAATTTACTGGGCTCGTTTACTTTTGATGACTCAAATAAAAATACTAAACAGCGTAGCGCTTTGAAACTTAAAACATATGTTTTATAAGGTTGCCACCTTTCACAAAAATATTTTTTTTCAAACTACTGGCGTCATCTATACGTCAGATCGGCTAATTTTGGGACTGATCTCATATTTCATGAGACCTAAAGGGTCCCTCAAAGAATTATTTTTATTTCAGCGAATAGGTAATCCCAGCATTTGTGTACATTTTCGTCATAAAATTTGGAATGATTTTGATAGCAGGTATAGGTATAACAGATATAACACACGCAAAATCAATGTCTTCAGTTATAACACTAGTTGGTGTTATATTTTCCATGTTGCTATAGATAAAGCCATGATGTAATATTAAAATGCCAACTTCCAACCCCTCATTCTATCAACCAGTATAATAAAGGGTGGTTTTTTAATCGTAGCTTTTTTAAACATCGAATAAAACACTCAAATTTGCGTCATATATTAACATTTTTTATTAGAATCGATAAATTGGTTTTTGCATTTAATTTTTAAAGATAATTTCATATAAAGGTTGTCCGCAGCTCCATCTCAAAATGTCCATTCGGAAGGTAAACTTTTTCGTCACTTTTTCGAGCATTTTGGCCTGTATTCCACGAATAACGCGTGTTATCTTATCCTGTAAGGCTTCAATAGTGTTCGGCTTGTCCACATAGACTAACGACTTGACATAACCCTACAAGAAATAATCAAGAGGCGTTAAATCGCAAGATCTTGGGGGCCAAATCGAGCGATAAACTGCTCACCAAATTCATCCCTCAACATATCCATTGTTTCATGTTGCAACGTCCTGATGAAACCACATGTCAACCAAGTTCAACTTAGCGAATTGGGGCAAAAAAAAAACGCGTATCATGTCTTGATATCATTCGGCGTTGACGGTAATGTTTCTTCCACGGTTGTCTTTTAAGAAAAATGGTCGTATCAAACGATGCACATTTGTCACAAAGCACGAATTTTGGTAATAAATTTCAACGATTTGCAATCGCTGCTCGTTTGTTAGTTTTTCCATGATGAAAGGGCAGAGTATACTGTACACTTTTCACTTTGACAGATGGCGTTTGGACGCTATTACCAACCAGTCTTGCCAACTTGAAAAACTTAAATCTTAAAAAGTCACCCTATAGTAAGTGATTTGTTTAGGACACAAAAAGTTGTCGTATTTATTTATCAGACTAGACATTCAGTAGAATCGATTGGCCAACAATGCCCAGTGTTCTTGAGTAAATTGCTTTCCTTGTCATATCTGGTATTCATTCTATATCATTTCATAACATGCTTCACCCTTTCAATGACGATTTATAAAAGTAAGATATTAAGATTGTTTCCTCTTTTATAAGTTGCCTTTTCTCCCTCATGTATGTATATATAAGTTTATTTTGTGAGGTCAAAAGACAACACGTGTCCCATTAACGTCGTCATTGTTGCACCTTTCATCAAAATATAAATTAGAATACTGAGCAATTTCAAAATGATGAATGCGAAATTTGTTACATCTAACTGTTATGAATATTTTTAAATTTTAAGCTAATTTATAGTAATAATAAAGTGGAATATTTGTTATAGTACAGATTCTGGTTATTAATCATAACATACACATCTGTGTTCTTTTTAATCCCACAAAGTATCGCTTGCGACCGAAAGCGGCGCGATGGATAGTGTACGTGGCAATCCATGATTTCGGATTGAATATCCTATACAGTAATCACCTACCATTATTTGAGCAGCGGTCACTTCGATGTGTCTGACGAACACTTCGAAGTAGTCGACAAGTCCAGTAAATGCCGAAAATAATTGATTTTCATTCGTCCCTGTAACTCCTAATTCTTAAACTGCAGATATCTAAAAATTCATGGAAATTCGACCAAGTAACCACGCCCCTTTCTGGTACCTCTGACCATTTAAATCGATCATACATTCTTAACTTTATGTCCTTCATGTAGTTGTACTGAATACAACCAAATTTTGCATGCATCATGCTTTTGATGAACTTAGTCTTGAGAAGGAAAATGGTCATGCTATTTTAAGTATCTGCCGTACAAATTCACTGATTTAGCGAAAATTTATTTACTCCCTTTAAAGACGAATACGTAGACAGCAAAAGCTCAGATTTTTGTCAATAGCATTTAACGTAATACTTGGTAAAATGTGAAAAAGTAGACCGAATAAACCCGGCGTTTCTGTTGATATTCTCTCCTCGGACATTGAAAATCTATGCCGTAGATAATGGATTACCAGTTCCATGCGAGGTATGATAGAGCAAAACTGGAGTAGCTTGTCTGCGAAACCCAAACCAGAGGGTTCTTCTATTCTGGTAGCACGAGTGACCAGGGGCCCAATGAACATTGTTCCTTCCTGGTCAATGGTGTTTGACCCCTTGTGGGAGCATCGTGCTGGCTGTGGTTGCCCGAACAAGTGTTTTCAGTGCTCAAGCGTTGGTGGAGGAAGGCAGAAGCTTGGAAAACACCGTTCATATCTATCCGAGGTCTTCTTAGATAACCTCAACTCCTAACCTGGAGTTACCTCACTTCATACCAAGTGACTATAACGGTACTTTGACCGAGAGAGGGAGCGAGCCCTGAGGAAGTTTTTCCAAAGGGACCTACTTCTAACCTCAAAGGTAGTTCGACTAATCCTTTAGGGATTAGTTTGGGTATCCCAAGGGGGCGCTTGCTGTCGCAAGAAGAAAAGAAATATAACCAAGAAAAGAATTATAGAAAACAGCATCTGTGTGATGGCACACCATGGGTAAGGCCTCAAGGCGAGACTCATGTAAACATACACATTTGATTTGATTTGTACCTAATCCAATATGATGCGCTAATTCAGATCATTTGTTAATGGCAACCTAACGACTTACTACGCAACTTCTAACACTCTATCCACCTTTGCGGCGATGCAAAAGGACGCTGGGTGATGGCAATTAACCTAACTGAAATTTCTGTACTGATTTGTAATCAGTTCATCAATGCGGCAATATGGTCTATTCCAATTAACATTTTATGTCGACAAACATGGGAAATTAATTTAACTATTTAATTTAAAGTAGGTAATTTTGAGCATACAGGAGGAACTGCATTACTGGAAAAATTTGTCTTTCGACCACCCCTCATTCAATACTGCTATAGTCCAGAATATAATAATTCTTAGAATGATAAAATTTTTTGTTATTTCTCTTCTGAATTCCCACAGTTTCCTCAGGATTCGCTTAGGTGCATCTCTTTTAAAGATTCTATAATCTATACGGAATCTCCTTCCGCACACAAACTTAGTGGCTCTCAAATTCAAAACATACGAAATACGAACAGCATATTTCCAGAAATTTGAACGTTTCCAAGCATTAAAACAAAACGGAAATATTGTCAGTCATATGGGCAGCAAGAACGCCATAGTGACGATTTAGCCTGAAATACCGACAGACATCTAGACTCAGTGGCACTTTGCGACTTGGCATCGCAAAATATTCGCAAGCATTTGATCTAAGCCGCCCTCAAAGGCACAGCAACAACACAGTTGCACATTAAAAGCACTTGGCGCTATGTTGGCTCTTGGAAATCGGGTGTACTCGGAATATACACTGCGATTAAATTGCATGCGAAACAGATCACTCACATCTTGGCTGGCGTTTGTTGCATGTGATGAAATTGGATCATCTCGGTTATTTTTCTCATTTTATGACTAAATGAAACCAAATGGTTTCTGCACTCGCTCTCTTGATTCATCGTTCACCCCGCATTCGTTTGCTTCATTGGGATATTTGATTGTTTAGATATGAATTTCGAAGACAAACGATGATTCCGCCGATGATAAATCTAAAGACACATGACTAACGTCTAAAATAAAAAAAAGAAAAAAAAAAAATAAAAGCCAAGGAGGAAAGCGCATTTTTTATGTCTACAAGTTCCTGTAGACATTTTAATGAAGCTGATGTGTTTAGACGCAGCTCAGTGATGTTTAATTTTTTTTTTTATGCAGATCGGAAATTGTTTTAAAAGTTTTATAGTCGAAATTTTGATATCCACATGTATTATTAAAAAAAGCGATTTTACTTATCCAATTCCGTTGTCATCTGCTTACAATATCAGCAGTGATCTCTCACTTTTTAATATCTACTTGAAGCCGATTTGTGATTGGCCACTGTGGTCGCCGACTTCAATTAAGTGTAATTTAGTAAAGATCCGCCTCTTCATGACTGTGATTGGGCCCGCTGTGTGTCAGTAAGCCGCACACCGTTTAACGAAAACAACACACGAAGTAGTCGAAAAGACGAACATCGACATGAAAAGAGGTAATCCGCAATACGTGCGGTGAAAACGAAAATCACCGATCACTGTTCTATGGATGTGTGCTTAGTTTACCCATTCATTTACGCATTTTTCACTGCAGACGTCTAGAGAGATAAATAGATCTCCGAAAAGTAAAGACTTGTGAAAGTTTTGGTAGTCGAAAGACCAATTAAGGTAGATACTGGGTTATCCATTATTCGGTTTCAAAAGTAAAGTTATGTAAAACACATATAAAGCTATGATTTTGATTAAACTGTTATACAGGGTGGCGCAATAGAACGTGCATATTTAAAAAATAGATTAAAAAATAAATACAAAAGGTATGGTTAAAATAAATCTAAGGTATTGTAGAGTAATAAATGGAGTTTGTTTTTCAAAAATAACATAATCTAAATGGTGACCCTCTCTACGACGGCACTCCTCTAACCGCAAACGAAAATTATTGAAAACTTTCTTCAGTAATACTGGTGTAATGGCTGCCATTTCACCACGGATATTCTCCTTGAGCTGAACGATGTTTCTTGGATTATTACTGTAGACTTTGTGCTTGGGGTATCGCCACCAAAAAAAAAGTCAAGAGGCGCCAAGTCTGGACTACGTGGGGGCCATGGGATATCACCTCTTTTCGAAATCAGTCTGCCAGGGAACATCTGCTTCACCTCCGCCATGGAGTCATTTGATGTGTGACAGGTAGCTCCATCTTGTTGGAACCAAGTTCTGGAATTCACTATTCTTGAACTTTCAATTTCCGGAGCCAACGAGATGAGATGTTGGACGGATTCAACATCTCAACATAGCGTTCCGTATTAAACGTGACGTTTTGGCCCCGCGCATTTTCGAAGAAAAAAGGATCAATTATTCCTCTGCCAGAGATTGTTGCCCATACTGTCACTTTAGGACTATGCAATGATTTCTGGTGTTTGATTTTGGGATTTTCGCGGTTCCAGTAACGACAACTTTGACGGTTTACGAACCCATTCATAAGGAAATGAGCCTCGTCAGAGAAAAGGATATTGTCAAAATTGGAAAATCGATTAAGCATTTCATTAGCAAATGCGAGCCTTGCTATGAAGTCAGACTCTTTCAATTCTTGTGTTAATTGCAGCTTATATGGATGCAGTTTAAGATCCAATGTTAAAATTCGTTGCAAACTTCGTCGCGATAATTGTAAGACAGACGATCTCTTGCGAGTCGACATTTGTCTTTGAAACGCTTTACCCATATTTTAATTAAATTAGCACTCGGAGCTTCACTAATTCGCCGTAGTCCATATTCAGCACAATATAGTCGCCTAGTAGCAATATATGAACGAGAGTTCTCGTAAAATGCGCGCACGCAAAGTGCGCGACGCTTCCCGTCGAAGTGATTCATAGCGACTAAAACTCCATGAGCCCGCCAACACAACGATGTAGGCGCCCCGCGCCAGCGCCTTTTATACCCCCCAAAAAAAAGATGATGCAATATGCACGTTCTATTGCGCCACCCTGTATTATACCCTGAGTTTCAACGTACGAAATTCAACTGTACAATTTTACAAATGTATGTATTGTTGAATATGTTATGAACTAAAAACAATAATTTTTTTCGATTACAGTGTTTGAAATCAACGCAAAAAGTTGGTAGCGCCGCTACGTTTTTTCATACTATCTCGCGAAATTTTCCCCCATTAAAAAACAGTACCTAACGCTAGTTTTAAAATATTAAATATAATCTGGATTCGAAAATTTCCAACGTTTTTCTTTCACCGGCAATTGGAAAGTTTAGTATCCCTTCCCCAGAGAGTCCTGAAAAAAGAAATAAGTTTTAAATTCCTTTTTAAAACCTTGTCTTTATTGCAAATACCACTACTAATACAGTACTAAAATAGTTTAATAATATATAATAATATATATAATTAATAATATATAATAATAATATATATATATTGAATAACATATTGGGTCCTGAGCGTTTTTTAGCTTTATTTCGATGAATTATTCGATTGAGATCAAATACGTGCGGTTTTGTTTGACAACTTTCGTCCGTTTTGACGGGAACTTCACAATTTCATAATTGAATAGGTCTTCATCTCTATTATTGAAAAAAAAACTTTACCAGCTCAATTTGACAAGCCTTTCTTGATGAAAGTTTTGGAAATACTTGAAAATTTGATAATCGTTTGGTGAGTACGATAGAATCTCTAAGCTCTTGAAGCTTCCGATGCATCGTTAAGGATAACACAATACTCTTCATATTGCTCAATTTTAGTCGTTTAGCAGCTCATAGTTGCCGATTATCTTCCAGCGCCGAAAAAAAAGAAGCAAAACCTTTTTTGGAATAATTAGGCTTTTATAAAATGGTAATCGAATAAGTCATTCCCTGCTAAATTTTTTGGAACTCGTTGCAAATTTCATACGAGTATATTCTAGGACAATTTCTAAGATAATGACCAATTAATCATAACTTGTTGTAGAACATGTTCTGGGGAACAAAAAAAAAAAAATCTATCAGAGATAAAACTTTGTCGAAATGTTTTTTTTTTTTTTATATTACTCAGGATAGTAGTAGCTGGATAAAGACAGGAGCTAATCCAGTTAAATTACATTGTTGGCATTCTGGTTTTCATACAAAAATAGTAAAGAAGGAGAGGACAAAAACACCATAAGATTATCCTATAATATCCATTTGAAAAGAGAAATCTCATTGCTGGCCAATTTGACAAATTATAATACGTATTTTAGAAACATTACCAAGCTGGTTCTAAATAACTGCTCCATAGTACGTTTATCTGCTAATTTTGCTTCATGTAACTTGTTGGTTTTGGGTCAAACTCGAACAAAAATAATGGATTATATAACCGATAGTAGAACCTCGAACAAAAATAATGGATTATATAACCGATAGTAGAACCTGTTCTTTACCATTACAAGACCTTATGCAATTGGTTCTTTCTGATCGAAAATTATGCTTGGTTGTTGACATCGGTTTTCTTTATCTTCAATCGTAGACTATGACCAGCTTAATGTCCATTTCGTCAGTAAGTGGGGGGGGGG
>JAHXMU010000109.1:153844-211823 GCA_019455685.1 Philornis downsi | reverse complement strand
GAGGATGAGGATGAGGATGACGATGAGGATGAGGATGAGGAAATATATTCGACTCTTGACGCCATCCAAAAGTACCTAAAAAAAATGGCAGCTACTGACAAAAATTAATAAAGTAAAATGCCAAAGAAAAAACGACTACTTTTATAAAATGTTACTTCATTATGTCGATGTTGACGTCTGATTTCTCCGACGGCATGACAATCACTTGATTACTGCCTTGATTCTGAAAAGTTTATTTCTGATTAATAAATCATCATTTTAAAACAAAATAACAAGTTAATTTTATAACCTATAAATTTATACAATTTATGTCCAAAAAATCTCCGCCAATTTAGTCGGTAAATATGGACGGATGGATTAACGAAGTCGTCTCTAATTATAACATTTTATGAGTTTATCACATATTTTATGGCTTGCTAGAGACCCAAAACAAGCCATGTTTAACCAACCAAGCAAACAATTCCAATAATACTTCACAAGCAAAAATTGAGGTTTCAATTTTTCTTGAGATTAAACAAAATCATGGGAAAATATTTCAGTGGCCCATTAGCACTGTGATAAAAATGACAACTTTGCTAACAGACAACAACATCTAATGGTAGTAGCAGTGGCAGGGGCAAATAATGGCAAGTCAACAACAAATCATTTTCGCTTTGATATTTGCGTATCATTTGACGATGAAAAATGTATTGAAATATGCCTAACTGGAAGCGTAAACAAGATATTCACAGTCCATGGATGAAATAAAAGCAAGAAAGAAAAACGGCCTCAACAAGCCCCAATGAAATCGTCTCGATCTAGCAGTAACAAAGTATCGAAAATCTTCTGTTTACTCAAAACCAGAGGAGAAACTTAAGTACACACTGGCTTGGTTAACCACGTAATATGAAATAACTCAAAGCAAGCGCTGATGCCGCACCGCTACCGCTCGCTCCTTATGTCATTTGTCTTCAAAGGGTGTTAATTGGTTTCGTATCACAAAATATCGTACATAAATAAAAAATATTCACATCATTTGTTTTTTTATTTACACTGCGATATGTTAGTGAAATGTGTGCATATTTTTTTGTAAAAGTTTTCTTTTCTGTGGGACATAATTGAATGGATGGGCTGGCGATGGTAGAGGGATGTAAAGTTTTCTAACTTGAAATAAAATTAAAATATTCCTTTCAAATTTCGGCGGAATTTTATTTTACTGGAAACGTATCGATGGATAAGTTCTCTCTTGCACGATGAAAAGGAGTGGAAACAATGTTTATGAAGAAGTTTATCATAAATCTGAATTTCTTCTACAGTTATCATAGCGCTTACAAGGACTTTTCACAGGCCTCATATAATTTCTCTGCAACGAATGTACGACCAAGTTTTATTCGTCTTTAAGACCCTAATGAATTTCCTATATTATGAAGGCGATCCAAAAACTAGCCGTCCTAGCAACAAGGACACAAAATAGTTGGGAAAATTTTTCTTTATTTAATGTATAGTAAAAACTGCCAAACTCCTTAAAACAACCATTAATCACAGACTCCACCTCTTCATTGGCGGCAAATCGTTTACCACTGAGCCATTTTTTCAAGTTTTGAAATAGAAAGGCAGCTAAATCTGGCGAATGAGCGGTGTGATTAAGCAATTCGAACTTTAATTCATCTGTTTTGGTCGTCGCAATATCGGTTGTATGAACTGAAGCATTGTTGTAATAAAACAACACT
Source organism: Philornis downsi (assembly GCA_019455685.1). Lineage (NCBI taxonomy): Eukaryota > Metazoa > Arthropoda > Insecta > Diptera > Muscidae > Philornis > Philornis downsi. Next base: position 210,114 of record JAHXMU010000109.1, on the reverse strand, counting down.
TTCTTTTTCGCCAAATACGGCCTTTTTCCATAATTTCATCACATAAACGATGCAGTAAATTATCATAATATTCAACGTTGATGGATTACTTTCTGAAAACAATCCATAAAAATTATCCCATGCGCATTCTAAAAAACAGACGCCATGACCTTGCCTGCGTCTTCGGTTTCTTTGGACACGATTCTCCTATTCCAGCCCGCTGCTTTGACTGTTCCTTTGTCTCAGGTGTGAAGTGGTGGACTCATGTCCCATCCATGGTTATAAATCGACTCAAAAATTCGTCTTTATTGCGGTGAAACATCGCCAAACACTCTACTGAAACATATCCACGACGCTGCTTTTCCTCTGTTGAAAGCAAACGCGGCACCCATCTTGCGAACAGCTTTCTCATCTTTAAATCTTTTGTCAATATACGACGTATAGCACTTTTTGAAATGCCTATTATTTCACCTAGTTCACGCACTTTCAGCCGAGATCATCCAATACTATTTTGTGGATTTTCCTCAATTCACCTCAATTGTTCGATCACCACGGTGTTCACCTTGGCAACTCGTACGGCCTCGTTTAAACTCTGCTATCCAGTGTTTTACAGTCGTAGGCGAAGGAGTAGACTCCCCCAGTGCAGAATATAGCTCGGCTTTAATATTGGTTGGACTGAGACCTTTCAAATGGAAATATGAAATTCCATAACGGTGAAGAATCTTCGTCCATGTTTACAAATTCACTGAGATCGTTTACTTCTGATGACTCAAATAAAAATACTAAACAAAGTGGCGCCTTAAAACTTATGACACATGTTTTATACGGTTGTAACTTTTATCAAAAATATTGTTTTTCAAACTCTCGCACCTCCTTTATGTGAGGTCGGCTAATTTGGAACTGCCCTTGTAAGTTATGTCCCGACGGTAAAATTGAACCACAAAAAGTACAAATCAACTTGGACTTATAATTTATTCGATAGTCTTGTAAAGCGTTATGTTTAAATACAATTCAATATGTTTTGCGATATAAAGCGAATCATATTTCGTAAGATATTACATTTTCATTCCAAGTATGTCATGTTTAAGGCACCATAATTCATAAGCACAATTTCGAATTGACAATTTTAGTATTGTTATAAGGTCTGCTTCATAGAACACCTTTAAATAAGAGTTGGATATCTCAAAAACCGTGCCCTTAATATGTTTCAAAATTATGCTTTCACATAGCTCTAAGGTTGGTGGAAATCACAGTCAAATCTTAGAGCGGATTCTCGAAAGATATCCAAGGAACGCTCATGTGTAGATTTCGCACTGTTTTTTGTTTGCATTTAACCATGAAAGGCAGCGGAGGAATAATTTACAACCCAATATTTAACGTCCAAAAGAAACTTATTTGTTATACTGTTGTTTAAGATCACCAAGGACGCTCTTCAGTAATGTTTTTTTCTTTGTAACCAGGCTTTTGTCCCCCAGGGTATTAAGAGAATTTCGTCAGCCGTATGTCCGCTACTTTTTTGCATTTTTTTTTTTACATTAATAAAAATAAACTTAAGTGACGTCACAAAGAAAAAACGCCTACAAAAGCATCATAACTGTGCAATATGATGGCAATCGATAGTAAAGAAAACAGTATTTGAATTTTAAAATTCCAGGGGTCTTTTACTTTTGTTGCATGACCTAAAACTAATATGCATACAATTCAGGGGCAATCGGACAACTTTTAGATATGTCGTATACAGATCAAAGGTATCTTAAGTATATATACCAAACCAATGAATACGCAAGAGCAAAATTACAAAGGCGAGTTTTGCGGGATCACTCAAATCCTCTGAATATGGGCTACTACGTAAGTACACACATGTATGTACTTAAGTACATTCAATATACTTTTAATAAAAACTATTAGGTTTTTACACAATTATCGCATCAACAAAGATGCATTTCGTAACATTTTACATTGCATAAAATTGAGGCTGGCCAAGTCATCCATTCCGGCAGAACTACAGCTTGATGCCACATTAAGATTTTTAGCAGAAGGAGAATTTCAATGAGGGGTCGGAAAAGACACTAATGTGGCCTTAGCACGGAGTACCACCTGCAAAATTTTAAATCGAGTGCTTATTGTTCTAGAAAAATATATTTGTCCTAGGTGGATTAAATTGAAAATGACAGCTGATGAACAAAATTTGTCTAAGCGCCACTTCATGCAAAAATTTGGTATTCCCGGTGTAGGATGCATTGATGGAACTCACGTGGAAATTACTAAGCCGCAAAAAGATTCCACAATTCTTCCAATTTTACATGGTCCCCTTTTTCAAGGTCTGGATCGTTTTGCATAAAACGTCGCATTATTGCATCCTGCGTTGTATTCTTGTGTTTTCCCCTTCCAACAAGAAAAATTTTTATTCAACCAAAGGAATCTGACCACTTTTATTTATTATACTTACATGTTTATTTGCAAAAATTTTTGTTTCGCAATAAAATTTCAAATTATTTTTAAACCACTTCTTTTTGCCTAAAAGTAGTTTCTAGAACAATGCAATTCATTACGATTTGATGTTCGAAAACAAAACAGAAATGAAAAGTAAAAAGTAAAATTCAGAACACCCAAGTATCAAATTGAAGTGATTTCACACTACTTTTACTTCAAAGTAGAATCTGGAATATACCTGATAAAATATATTCTCTATTAATATTATTTATTTGTTTAGACATCGAAGAGGAGAACCCATATTGTGGAATATCGGTGGAGATCAGCCAGTCGTGAACGGTATGTTTCTCATAAGTTTAGCAGTTAAAGCAGGATAAAATGCTAAGAGGATATGACTTGTTCTATTCCTATAAATAGCTGTCCTGGATGACATTTTCCAAATATAAACCTGTTTCAAAAATGTTTTTTACATGAAAACTTGTTTTGTAACACACTTTTTACATGGAGAAGTGCCTTGTGAGATGCTTTTCGCATAAAGAAGAGTATTTTTTCGTATGAAGAGGTGCTCTGTTGGAACCTTTCATGTGGAAAAGACACGTAACAACGTCTTTCAATTCAATTTCTATGTGAAAAGTGTGTTGCAGGATGTTGACCTAAATGAAAATTATCTTCCAAGAAAAGCTTTTGTTGTGGAAAGTGCCGTCCAACACATTTTCATTTACAATAATTTTCTCAAAAGTTATGTTTCTTTGTAACATGTAAATTTCAATAAGATTTTGTTGAAAGGTTATTTTCTACACGTTTTTACGTGAAAAACTATCTTTCCTGTCCCTTTTATATGAAAGGTAACACTTTTCTATATGAAAAAAAAAAATTCTCCAGATGGAACATGATACTTTTCCCTAAGAAAAGCATCTTCCATTACACTTTTTTATAAGAAAAGCTTCTTTCATGACATTTTTCTATAAGAAACTTATATTCTATAACATCTTCCTATACGAAACATGTCATCTATGACACTTTTCTTTAACAAAGGAAGACACTGTTCTATAAGAAAAATGTCTTCTATGATAGTTTTTTATAAGGAAAGTGTCTTCCAAGATATTTTTCTATAGGATGGCACTTTTTACATGAAAATGGTGTTTCATGTTTTTTTATGAGAAAAATGTCTCGCTGACGCTATCCTATGAGAAAGATGTGTTTCACGGTACTTTTCTAAATGGAAAATTTCCTCTCTGACACTTTTCAAAGCAAAGTTCACCTTTCAACATATTTTGCTATATGAATGTGTCTTCCAAGGCAATTCCTATATGATAAGTATCTTCCATATAAAGAAAACACACATTTTTAAAGTGTTCTTAGAATGATACGTGCACATATAATAGTGTTTCACAAAAAACTTCTCATATAGAAAAATACTACTACTACAAAACTACTTTTCCTTCATTGCCAGTTTTTTCCAATACTAAACTTGTTTATCAAAAAAGTCTGCCTATCGACAGATTTTTCTTTTTAATATGTCTTTCAGATATTTCCTCATTCGAAAAATTCATCTAAGACCTGATTATAATACATTGCATTGATTGTCATTCGAAACAAATAGAATATTGTTATGTAGAAAAGTATTCCTTAAGAGAAATCCATCATACACAAATTCCAATCGAATATATTTTCTAAGCAAATGTCGCTAGGATCGCTCTTTTTTCTACTACAGTAAGCTTTACATGTAGAAAACCGCTTGTGGGAGGGATTTTTCATACATATGGTGGCTGATGGATGTTGTTACCAAAATATTACTTAATGTTATCCAAGCCCATGGCAAAAAAAAAAAAACAATTCTTTCAAATACGTGTGTAGCTGATTTTTTTCTTGTGAGGTTATTTCGAACAGAAAGTTTGTTAAATAAACTACCTAAATTTGGATGTATTAAAGTACCTTACTTGACTTTAATAATTGAGCATTTTTATAATAATTGAGCATTTTCTACTGCAACCATCCAGACAATAATGAATGAAACAATATTGCATATGCATCACTGAGCATGGAGGTGTTTTAATTTGATTTATGTTTGAAAGCCCTTAATAGAACTTAATAAAAATAAAATATTTTTCACATGAATAAAGAAACTATAAGAATAGTTAAATTTAAAACAAAATTTTCCGCCAGACAATACTACGTTTTTGCGTGAATAATATTTAATTGACTGGCAACGCCAACCTTTTCTTGTTGGTTTCCAACACTGGAATCGGAACAGCTTACAATTTTACATCGTCATATATTCCATAACACATTTGTAAACTTGTAATTTTAACATAATAATAAAAAATAGAATATTTTATAATTTTACAAATGTATTATCAAATATATTATTAGCTAAAGATGTAAGTTGCTGCGTTTCCAGTGTTGGAAACCAATAAAAAAAAATGCCGCGAGATTTTTTCACAAGCAAATGGTGTCTCATGGATTTTTTTCTTCGTGAAAAGAACTTTGCACATAGCTTTAGAAAAAGCTTTTAACACAGAAAATTGTCGTGGAAATTACTTTCAATATGCGAATATGTATGATTAAACTCAGATGAAGTTTCAATTTTCCTAAAACTGCTACAACACTATTATTATTTATTGTAGTAAATATATGTTTTAATCATTCGGTTTTTTTTACAGTTCTAATGTGCATTCAATTGGACCTATAATAACCATCCCAATGTGAGTTCCAAATAAAAAGAGAATTGAAGTTAACTACTGCCAATGTGGTTATTATAAACCAATCGTCATTGGATCGTTAATTTCAGGTGTGCAAGTAGTTGAATTGAACATTAGATAACATGGTTGATTTGACATCAGCTAAGCGTTAGTTAGGGGCATTTCCCGTACGAGATGGTTGAGATTTTTGCTGATATTAACTACGAATTTTTGTTTGGTTTACTTTTAAATGTTAACTATTTAAGATTGATTTAACTGTATTGTTAATGTTTTCCAAGAAACAACGAAAACATTGAATTTAATACAGATTTATTAAGTTTGCCCCATCGTAAATAGTTTTAATCTGGTTATCTCAAACGGAACCTAAATCAAACCGATTTTCCGGTTTCCTATCATTTCGATAACGTCTCTCTAGGTATTGGGTTATCTAATTTTCGGCTTCAAAAGTAAAGTTAAATAAAACACACATAAAGCTATGATATCGATGAAACTTTTGTTTCATTATAATCCTTAGTCCTTGTCATTATGTACGAAATACAATGTCATTTAAATGACCGCCTCTGGATTGATTGCAGCAGTGGAGCCTTTTGAGGTAGTTTTCGACTACTTTGTCGACATTTCAGGCGGTATCCCGGCGATAGCCTGACGAATATTAGTTTTCAAATGCTCCAACGTTTGGGTATTATTCGTGTAATGACAGTCTTTGATGTAGCCCTACAAAAAAAAGTCTAATGGCGTTAAGTCGCATGATTTTGGTGGCCAATTGACTTCGCCAAAGCGCGAAATTACGTTTTCTGGAAACTTCTCATGCAACAAAGTCAAAATCGGTCGTGTTGTGTGGTTCGTGGCACGGTCTTGATGAAACCACATATCATCCAGTTCATAATTTTCAATTGCAAGCCAACAAAAATCGGTTATCATGCGGCCAAAGCGCTCTAAATTTAAATTCGGATTTTCCGCCCAATTTCTCCAACAGAAGCGATATTTACGACAGTGCATACATTGCGATGATACACAGACCTGACCACAGCTTCCAGTTTCTTATAATTTCTAGCATAGTAAGTCGATTATGACGCCCATAATCACCCTGTAATGCACGAAAAGTGCCCACGTTTCAATCACCACTTTTGTAGTAAGTTTTAACTATTTTTAAGTATTCTTCGCTTCTTCGGTAAACCTTTCACTAAATTAATAACACTTCAGACGACAGATATTTAATAGCAGACAGCCTTGCCAGATTGGCGGTTTTAAAACCACTAAATCATAGCCCTATACAATCTATATTTCAAGAGACATATTGGAAAGGAGCATTAAGATATAATTTTCTATGTCGCCAACACAAAACATTTTTACAAGTAATTCTGGCATAAAAATAAGTTTGGGCTTCTATGTTATCAGTATATTCTTAATGATTATCTCTAGACATGGTTTCACCTATGTTGTTCATAAATTATGTCAGCATATTTCAGGATCGAAACAACCCATCCCAATTAGAAAAAAAACAACATTAGAATAACAACTTCGCCGTTCCCCTATTTCAACTTAACATATTACGAATTTCTTTAAATCAACATAGATAACTTTTGCCTATCTTCATTTTACGCTACTATTTACATAGCTAGTATTTATTTTTTGTCGTCTTCCTTTAATTCCAGTGCAATTTTCATTACCCCAAGTGGTGATCGCTTAGGCTTTCTTATCTACCCCTGCATGTGAACTTTTTTCTCCCCTAAATTAAACTTATCAAAATCCTATTCTATATAGGTATGTTGTGGACATACACACTGCATGTCTATACATTGTATATACAATATTATTATTATATATAATGCTGATCAAACACTTAAGTTTTATGAGAAACAATTTAATACGAATTGAAGAAGTGTATCGGATGTAGTATGTAAGTAATTCGTATTTTTAGCAATATAAAGATAGATAAGCAGTAAGAAGTCTGCCACCCCAGGTAATTGGGTACCTCCTAGATGGCTGACATGGTAATAAATGATATGACATAATAGACTTGATGACAAATTGAAGATAAGGGCTCATAATATGCCGTGCAATGAATTCCACAGACATCGAAGCTACCTGGAGATATATCGGAGTCTACTGCGTCGTATTTAAAATGTGTTTTCGCATATTATGGCACTGTATTCTGGTATGACTAACGACATAAGAATTGAATATATGGTTTTTAAGATTCGTATACTACTGCTATTAGATTCATGCATTAAACAGTATAGTCTGCTATTGTAAACTTCCATGGTGTTCTATTTCTAGCCTAATATTTTATATTTTTGGAGAAGAAATTTTGTGATCCGTTCGTGGCATTGTCAATCTTTGCTTTGACTTTGACTAATTTGAAAATCTCTTCCTTATCTAAGTTTCGCAAGATATATTAAGTAAAAACATATTAAACACAGCATAAAAATCGGGCTGTCACGTATTGTTCATTTTTTATGGCATGCTGGCAACACTGTAAAACATTCAATGCGAATGTCACTCAAAGTGCATTTTCTTCATTCGTATTTAGATTTTTTTTTCACAAAACCTAGGTACGGTGAGCGACGAACAAGGGGAGCGTGCTCACCAAGATTTAATGCAAATTGAAAGAAATTATCAACGATTTTGGGACAAAGGCATGCTGGGAAACTATTGCTGGACTCTAACATGTGACACTGAACCAGCAAAACACAAACACCGTTCAAATGACACCATTCACTTTTGAAAATTCATTGATTTTTAAATAAACTAATGATTTTTTTTTATATAAAAAACGAATAAAAACATTTTTGTTGTATCTCGAAAACCTGACGTGACGTGAGAGAAACCAATTACAAATTCGAATTCAGCCCACCATACCCCAGGAAAAATATTTGGTTGCTCCAGTCCAAAACCTTGTTGGCTATATACCTATACCTATATATATGTCAGGGCATCACCGATTTGATATTTTTTTTTTTATTACAAATAGAAAAACAAACAAAGAGTACTCTTCTCCATCCTATTATGGGTAGTACACAAATTAAACGTCCAGAGGCTATCGCCGTTTCGTTCGTAATTATTTAACATTTTTCAAATATTTTGTCAACAATTTCATTCCTTTTTGCTATTTCCTATCCTGACTGCAAAACGATATTTCGAAATTCTGTTTTTTTTATAAGTTTTTGTTTATTATAAGACGATTTTAACAAGGTATTTATCCATCTTCATTGACAACTTTGTGTTTCTTATTTCATCCTCCTACCATCTCCCTTGTGAAGATTGCGGACACTTCCTTAAATCATCTTGTGTTTCCATTACCTTTGTATAAGCTGAGAGTAAGACTTAGCACAGTGATCCTCATAGATCACGTCGGCTGCTGTCCATGAAATAAGTCAAGCAACGTTGGAGTTGGTGGTGTCGCGTGGAGTTTTTAAGATCGGTTTGAAATGCAAATTCTACATTACGAGTACAACATCGCGCTACGCCTCAGCTATTAGAAACACAACCCAACATCGCAATTCATTTTCACAAAATTCAAAACACAGAAAATCCTACTTCCAAAAATAATTAGAATTCTAAATATATCCTAATTTTCTAATAAAAGTTGCATTTAACTTGTAAAGAAATTTTAGTCAAATGGACTAACTTTCATATACCAGGGCGGTCCCAAAACTAGCCGACCTTTTACAGTAGTTTAAAAAAATTATTTTGGTGAAAAATGGTTACTTGATAAAAAATATATTTTAAGTTTCAAAGCGTCTTGTTGTTTAGTATTTTTATTTGAGCCAACAAAAGAGATCGTTTACTCAGTGAATTTGTAAACAAATGAAAAAATTGGTCACCGTTATGTCTATTTGAAATGTCTCAGTCTAACCAATATTAAAGCCGAGCTAGATTGTACTCCGGGGGAGTCGACTCCTTCGTTTACGGCCATAAAATATTGGGTAGCAAAGTTTAAACGCGGCCAAATAAGCGGCCAAGACGAACACCGTAGTGGTCGACCAATTGAAGTGTCCGCACCAGACACAGTTAAGAAAATCTACAAAATAGTGTTGAGTGATCGTCGGCTGAAGGTGAGTGAGTTAGCTCAAATGATAGGCATTTCAAAAAGTGTTATACATCGTATATTGATTTGAAGATGAGAAAGCTGTGCGCAAGATGGGTGCCGCGTTTGCTTTCAATAGAGCAAAAACAGTGTCGTGAAGATATTTCAGTAGAGTGCTTGGCGATGTTTCACCGCGGTAAAGCTAATTTTTTGCGTCAATTTGGAACCATGGATGAGACACGGATCCACTACTTCACACCTAAGACACCAAACCAGTGGGCTGGAATGGGGGAATCGTGTCCAAATAAGGCGAAGACGCAGGCAAAGTCATGGCTTCTCTTTTTTGGGTTGCGCTTGGTATTATTTTTATTGGCTATCATTAGAAAGGAACGCCCATCAATAGTGAATATTATGCTAATTTATTGTACCGTTTAGGTGATTATGGAGAAAATGCCGCATTTGGCAAAAAAGAAAGTGTTGTTTTATCAAGATAATGCTCCAGTTCAAACATTCACTATTGCGATGGCCAAAATAAAAGAATTAAAGTTCGAATTGCTTCATTCCTCACCTTATTTGCCAGATTTAGCTCTCTCGGACCATTTTCTATTTCCAAACTTGAAAAAATTGCTCGGTAGTAAAAGATTTGCCATTTTAAAGAGTTTGACAGTTCTTACTGTAAACAGGGCATAGAAGCTATTGAATGTCACTGGAAAAAGTGTATCGATCTAAAAAGAGATGATATTGAAAAATAAAGAACATTTTTCCCAACTTTTTCGCCTTCTTTGTTCGGTTGGCTGGTTTTGAAACCTCCTCAACATGCTTTTACATTGGTGCAAAGGAGTGGTGAGTTTCTCTTAACCACAAATACTCTGAATAGTGTACTGTACTGTACTGTACAGTAGTGCATATAATTGTATGAAAGAATTGAATAAAGAAGTACGTTTGTTAAATTAGGTTATTTGTATGGGAGTCAGCAGAAATGGTGGTGTTATCCAGTCAACTATTTGCAGTTTTATAAAACATTGCAATTATATGCTATTTGTAAAGTATTTAAGCTACAGCAATCTTGATGTTTTTATACAAGCAAAATTAAATTTCGCTAAATAAATCAATTTGTATGGGAGATATCCAAAAGCTGGCACAGTACTGTTTTCTGTTTTGATTGTCAGAACAAAGTTTATCGAATTTATCACATTACCAAATTTGTTTGAATTCGAATCAACTCTTTGAATGATATGATGTTCAGAATATATGGGTTAGATCGGTTATTTGTATGGGACGCATCCATAGAGGCGTGGTTACTTAGTCGATTTCTCTGAAGTTTTGCCGGACACTACAAAACAGCACAATGAACAATAGTTAAAGTTAATGTTGTAGTCTGTTTACGCCCGAATTAAAAAATTAAGAGTTTTATCCGGAATCTTTATTCCACACCCGTCGACTTGTAATATAATATCTCCTGTCACTCTCTTACATGATAGCTCTTGCCACTATCTTATAATATCCCTTGCCAAAAGCTTTCTCCCGTATTCTAGTAGTGAGAATAGCCCCACAACTCTGACTTAAAATGCCTATTACATTTTAGTCTTAACTCGCTTCTCACTTTACCTCAGTGAAATAAAATCGTGTCTTCCGAAGAGCAAGACAACATTTTTAAATTCCCAAAGTGTTTCATTCCCTCGGAAAAACAGATAGATGTTCCGTATATTGCAGCACTGGCAACGCCCCCTACTAATTCTATTCGTTTTCCACCCTCATCTTTAATACCTTCGGGTGAATTTCTGTCATCACAGATACTAGAAGGAGCACGGTTAATTTGACTATTTTTCAGATTTTACCTGTAATTACAGATCAGAATAATGGAGAAAAATTTCATGTCGCGAAAACTTAATTTCCGAGCAGTTTTCGATCAGTTTGTATGGGAGGTACCAGAAGGGATGAATCGATATGGCCTCTTTACAGTCCTCTGCAACAGTTAGGTAAAATATTGAGCTGTGCCAAATTTTAGAAAGCTTCATAAAGATTAACGACAGTTATGGTGTCGACCAGCCACTGAGCCAGACAAACAAACATCGCTCAATCGACTTAAAAAGTTGTTTAACACATTTCATCAAAAGGTGTTTGGTGCTTTAAACGCTTTCTATATTAATACGAGTATTTAGTGATCCGGTTTAAAAAAAAAAAAAAACTAATCACTTCACTTCGAATATCTCATACAAAAGGGCAGATTCTCTTATAATTGCAATAAAATCAGAGAAGGCTTTCTTACCATCTTTTAATGATTAAGAAAAAGTATTGAAAAAATATATTTCGTTTAGGTTAAATACCTGTTATTTAAATAATTCACTAATTTTAATATTCTTACATTGTTCGTTAGTAAAAACTGCAGTAATTTATAGTTTACCAACCTAATTCCGTTTCTGTAGATAATGAAACCGGACTTTACAACCCCTTCCATGGGAAACCATATGGAATTTCTATGTGTATTGAGATCGTAATAAATGCAATAAAATACACGTGTGTATTTATTTAACACTCATACTATTGCCAAACGAAAGGAAAATCAAAGCATATTATTATTAATATGATTATATATTTGTGATAACACTCGCATACAAGAGCCCGTCGCGTGAACAAAGTTCGCCACGAGCAAATAATATGTTCCTCTAGATATAACTCTTTCCTGTAATAGAGTAGCTTTTGCTACAAATTTATAATAAGTAAAAGTAAAAACATAAAAGTTGTTTAAACTTCCATCATTAATCTACTGAGGAAGTTGGTATTGAATATCCGGAAACCGAAAAGTTTTTTAATTAAAACCGAGCTCACGGTTATCGAAATTTGGGTATACTGCTATCCGTCGTCCTCTGGGCCATTCGCTTGTATTTAGAATTTGTTATCGAACGAAATCTCTGTGACCATCACATTTTTAGAGAATGCAATTTTCCAAGTTTGTTCATTTTCCTGAAAATCGGGAAAGTTATTGGATTTCTCGGGATGTAGAAAATTTTCGGAAAATACAAATATGCCATATCCTGCAATTCGTAGACCAAACTTTCTTTAAGTATGAGAGCATAATATTTTTCTTATTTGAGTAAGTAGGACCGACTTTAGCGCAATGATTAGTACACGCGACTATTGTTCGCATGTCCCGCATACTTCCATCTATCATTATTTAAGTATCGGTCACCTCGACGTGTTCAACAAACATTTCGAGTAGTCGAGTAATCAAGTGTGGTAAATGATTCTCAAACTGTGACGTTCGGAATCGTCGTTAAACTGCAGGTCTCGTTGAGTGAGTCTAAAAAATAGAATGCGGAAAGCTCACTGAATGTAAGAAGCTCTTCCATGTATCATTCATGAAATGCAAAGAAATTTGTTTTTATTTGAGTTAATTTTCAGTATGTGTTAGCTTTAAACTGCTAACTAGCAGTTCATTTGAAATGTTGCAAAATTGCTTAAAAAGAAATTTGTCTTTTATGAATTTTAATTCATAAAATAATTAATTGTTTTGCTTTTCGGTTTGCAATATTTCTCTTGGTTGTCACCTTTTGATCACAAAAACGACATTTTGGACAAAAAAAATCGGCACTTTATTGAATACTAAATTGGACAACGTCGTATTGCCCAACAGCTAGTATGCAGTTCACATCCATTTATTTCTAAATGGAAAATATTTCTCGGAGACTCGTAAAAAATCTTATAATAATTTTTGTAATTTTAATGTTTGAATTTCTTTAAGTCTCAGAATTATAAATATATAGTATTTCTATGAATAGCAAAAACTGAAACATCAATTTTCGAAACTAATAAAAAACATATGGTATCTGTTGCGCGAACATCCCTGTAATAACATTTGCAAACGAAAATTCAGTAAGAAGCTGAAATGAAAGAAGCAAAAATGAGACTCGTTCGTCTACGAAGTCGTCCCAAAACTAGCCGTTTTAATAAAAAAGACACAAAAAAGTTGAGAAAAAATTTCTTTGATTTTCAATTCTTCCCAATTTCCAATTTCTTTAATTTCCTATTATTCAATGGTTTGTATACCCTGTTTATAGTAAGAACTGTCAAGTTTAGAAATAGAGAATAGTCCGAAGGACCTAAATCTGGCGAATAAGGGGTGTGATGAAGCAACTCGAAGTTTAATTCATTTATTTTGGCCATCGCAATGGGGGATGTGTGAAATATGGCATTGTCTTAATGTAACAACACTTTATTTTTCGCCAAATACGTTTCTTTTTCTCATCATTTCAACGCTGCAATAAATTAACAATATTCACCGTTGATAGCTTTTTTTTCTGAAGATAATCACTAAAAATAATGTCATGTAAATCCCAAAAAACAGATGAAACCGTCTTCGTTTTCTTTGAACACCATTCTCCCATTAGAGCCCACTGCTTTGACTGTTCCTTTGTGTCAGGTGTGAAGTGGTGAACCCATTTCTCATCCGTGGTTATAAATCGACGCAAAAATTCGGCTTTATTGCAGTGAAACATCGCCAAACACTACTAAGACATCTTTGCAACGCTGTTTTTGCTCTATTGAAAGCAAGCGCGGCACCCATCTTGCGCACAGCTTTCTCATCTTCAAATCTTCGATCAGTATGCGATGTATATCACTTTTTGAAATGCCTATCATTTCAGCTGGATCACACACCTTCAGTCGACGATGATCCAATGCCATTTTGTGCATTTTCTCAACCGTGTCTGGCGTGGATACCCCAATTGGTATGGGGTATGGTGATCGTCTTGGCAGCTCATACGGTTTCGTTTATTTTTGGATTGACTAAAAATATTTTGTTCAAGTCCGGTTAAGTAATTTATTTTATTTTTTATCACATATTGGGGTATGTGATGCAAATCGATTCGTTTTCAAATAAAAACGAAGTACCAAAACGAACAGATCGATTTTAGCTGTGACAGAAATCGTATCGATTTCATTTTCCAGTTGTGTTTCATTTCCACCATATTCTTTTGCAAAATACAACTCAGAGCATTTGTTTACGTTTTAAAATACAATTTTAAGTGATACATCAAATAAAGAAGAAAATATTAAAAGGAAAAAGTTACGCGATGCTTCCAACCCACTAGATTTGCCGGGAAAAAAGTACACCAAATGTGTTGTCCCAAGGTTTCAGTAATACATAATTGTTTATAGTTTTGTAGAATGCTTTCGCTTAAATAAAGAAGCCTTTATTTGGATAATGGATAAACCAAAGTTTTTCAACTTCTACTCTATCCCCTTTTACAAATCCTTTGCCTATTTGTGGGTACTTTTCCATGAAATCTAGCATCTTATCTTCTTGCCTCGAATTTGCGTGCTTTCCCCTGAAATATACAAAATAAGTCTGTGTTTTATCAGATGTTTGATATAATTACCTACATTTCAAATTTTCTTCACTTTAGTTTTAAATTGTTCGCAATTTATTATTTTTCTTCCGAATAAAGAAATGCGACTTTGCAAAATCGCCACACAGAGACTACTCGATTTAAAACCGTAAATGAAAACGGTAATTCGTTTTCTATCACACCTTTCTTATCCATATTTTCCATAGAACAAAATGGAAAATGAAATCGATATCGATTTCAGCTCAAACCGAAATGAAATCGATAAAAATATGTGCATCACAACTTTCATCGTTTTTGCATCGATTTCAAATCGAAAACGTTTTGTATCACATACCTGATTATATTATGGTGGTGAGGCGTTCTGAAAGAATCCAAAGTAAATTTTGTCTCTTTAGAATGAGCCATAAGCCGAGCACACACCTCATCGTGAGTCTAAGGAGTGTGAGATACCTTCCATCAAAAGTGTGCATTTTGTAGTGAATCTGCAGAGAAATTAATACATGAATAATGAATCGGGCCCACTGTACCCTAAAAACGAAACAACTGTGATGGCATTTTTGTTAATTTTAAGGCATTTCTTCAAATTACCTCTTAACATTTATTTTTGGTTTGTAATTTTGTCTACAACATTTCTTTAATATGTTTTAAAGGGATCTGTTCAAAATTTTATTCGACATATGTAATTTTACACTTGCTGATAGGCGGGTATTTCAAAGGAATTTACTCATAACACTGCACGTTTTTTCAAATCATAGATGAAACGAAAATTGATGTTACAAAATTTCGAATATAATATATTGCAAAAGGCTTTGTTTCAAGGCATAGTGATACTTCCATGTTGTAGGTCCTAATAAAGAACTGTCAGATCGAATAATTTCAATACGTTTACCTCCCTCTCTCTCTCTCTCTCTCTTAGGGCTGTCGATTATTTTTTCGAAATTTTTTTATATAGCTAGTACTACTGGGTGATTTAGGCGTCATTTGGACAGCTTTCGTGTTAATTATATTCGGAGAAAAATGACATTCGATTGATCGATCTCAAAACACTATATTTGATTCATTTTGGATATTAGCCGAAGAATAAAGAAAAAAAAATTCAGTCAGGCGAACCGACTTACATATAAATTTTTACGCCCGCAGCTTAAAAATCATAGAGGAAATATTTTTGGAAAATCAGCCAATCTGTATGTGTGGAACGCTAAGGGATGTTGCAGTTCAAATTTCAGCATAGAAGAACACAGCTCTAACGACTTATAGACTCAAGAAACACATTTTGGTCAAAATATATTTGATATTTTAAATTCACCGTCTGAGGGGAAAATATTGAACCTACCGAAACATCTCTTATGGGTGCAATCTTTTATATTTCCTTTTAATTTTTTTTTTTTTTTTTGCAAAACTGAGAGAAGTATCATGACGTATGTATATCGAAACAATTACACCAAAATATCGTTTTTGCTTGAAAATTTAATTTCAGTTTGAAATTTAAATTTCAATTGAAAATATGATATGTTTTTTTTTTAATTTGTTTCTTATTCAGCTAAATGATATGGCCGACTTGATTATTCAAATCTAGTTTCAGTTAGTTTCTTTAATATTTATCTTGTATGGCAATTCCATCGATTACTTAAATGACACGTTCCCCTAGCAAATACTTATTTTAATAGTCGATATAGATGGCGTTATCAGTTGCTTCCAAATGATACTGCATTACATCATGCTGAGTAAAACAGAAATACGTAACGCCCGGTATTGATCTCATTTTCTGATTCGAAATTTAAATTACTCTCAAATAAAATGCACACCGGGAAAATTCTACATTTCAGTTTCGTACGGGATTATTTGAAATAAACATTAGAGGGTTTTCTGTTGCCTCAAAAAAGAAGCAAAAATTTGAAACAGGAATTTTGCCAAATTTTTACATTTTCAATTATTTGTCAAATTAGATAAAAGAGACAACAACACAATATGAAATAAATGAAATATTACATGCAAAATAGTTTTAATGAAAACATATCGTATTTTGTCCACACTGACATTTTTACGACTGCCATTATCGAAAAAATGTCAGTGTGATGAATAGAAAGAATGTAAGTAAAACAGAAAATAGGTGATGATTATTGACATTTATTTATTGTGATTTTTAATTTACTTCTTGTTGTTTTGTTGGTTTTATATATTTGGTCTCATATATTTATTTATATTGGTTTGGTTAGGTATAATAATATAAAGCAAGAAATAAAAATTGAAAATATTTTTTATTATTTATATATTATTTATTTATTATTCTTTCTACTTGAAAACAAAGTACACTTGCAATATGAAGACATGTTTCTACTGAAAAAGATTTCACAGAAGTGGACTCGAATCAGCAATATGCCGGATTTATCCAAAAAATACTTCAATTACCTGAACCTCGTCTAATCACTGCAACAAAGTGTGTTTTTAATTATAATTTCGCATTTTAAATTCAGCGAAGTTAACAAAAAAGAAGTTGCAAGGATGTATTTTTTTTTAAATTTGTAGTAGGTTTATTATAGGTTGTAAGTTATTACGCTGTTTTGGGAGTTTTATGAAACATAGAAATTAATTATTTTTGTTGTTTGCATTGCATTAAATCCTATGTTTCTTTAACACGTAAGTCTAGTAAAACGTCTTTTACATGGAAACGTTTATTTCAATATTTATATGAAGGTCTGTTTGAATGGTTTGTGCTGCAAACATTACAAAAACTGCATGAAGTCATTAACATAATAAAATGGCATTTTCCGCGGGAACAGTTTGATTATTTAGACAAAATCAAAATACGATTTTAGGTAATACTATCTCGAATTGTTTTATGTATATGGAAGACTATGATATTCATCGAGATGATGTTATCTTTTTCGCTTTAATCTCATTTAAAATTACAACCCTATTACTTATTTTGTACTGCTGCCATCTACATTATCTGTGCAAGACACATACACAATGTACGAAAGTATAATTCATTGTCTATGAGAAATATAGCTTTCAGTCTGGCAATAAGATATTGGTTTAGTGAATGGGACAGGTTTGGTAATTCCAACAAATCCACATTGAGTTCTGCTGGTGCATCTGGCAATACCGCGAAAATTACCTACATTTAGCCTGGCAACTAGTGACATCAAAAGAGAATCCGAATTTCGAAATTCCACACAATTTTTTCACACGACGGAGCAAAATGGCGAACCTAAAGTAATATTCATGGCACACGGAAATTATAAAAAAGAAATTAAATAATAGTTATTTTTTATTTAACTAAATTGCTAAAACAATTAAATAAAATTAATTTACACAACAATAAACCGTAAAATAAGAGAAAACTACAATAATTTAAATGTAAGTGTTAATGGAAAAAGCCAAACGAAATAGTCGAAAGCTTTGTATACGTAAAACGATGAAAAAAGGTGTAAGGTGAGACAACGAGCAAAAAAGCATGAAATGAGATGTGTACGACGTCGAAACGTGTTGAAAATATTCAGATTTATGAAAAGAAATCGGAAATATTTTGATATTAGTTCTACGAAAAGGTGAAATACTAAAATGAATTAAAGTTTTATTTGACTTCGTCGACAAATTTCCAAAATAATTTATAAATTTTTCTCATGAAAGAAAAAAATGTATGCTAAAAAGTGTCAAATGCAGTGACAATTAGAATTGTGCATTCTATTTCCAATACATGTATTGGAAAGGGACAACCATATGTGTTGGAGCATTTCAATTTCCAAAGAAAAAAGAAACTAAACTTCCGGACGGACATCGCTCATCGTCTTGTGTTTTTTTGATGTGTTTCTTATATGAGCAGACGAGGGGATTTCGAAAAAGATTGTTTGTGTATGTATGTAGGTAGTTGTTGTTTTTACAACAAAATGCAAAAAAGTGATTGCGACCTTTTTTTTTTTGGTGTGTTATTGGTGAACAATGAAGAACGGAAAAAGAAAAATGAAATGAATACTGTGTATAAAAAAAAAGAAAATATTATTAACAGAAAGTTGCGTAAAAAACATGTGGAAAGCAAGAGAAAACTGCGTGTTTAGAACACACGACGACGACATCGTTGGCGTCGCAGTCCTCGACGTAACACAAAAACAACAACAAGCCAATAACAGCAATCCATATGGAAGAACAACAATTTGACATACAAAGCCCTCGACGAAAAACGACAAAAATAACAAATAACAGGCTCAGGCCAGCACTTGATACTAAACAAAGAAAATTTCAGAAATCTTAAAAGAAAAGGAAACAAAAAAAGGAAAAAATTAAAATATACTAAACGGTTGTTGTTTTATGTGTTCCCTCGGTAATAATTTTTCAGAGTTGAAAATAAAATCGAAAAAGAAATATTTTAAAACTAAAAAAAAACAAACAATTCGCTGGTGAGCTGTCATTTTTTCTTAGAAATCTGTCATATCATGAATAAGTTGTGATGCCCGAAAACAAAGACTTGATGCCGTTTTATTTTCTGACTTGAAATGTATTTTCGTGGTGGAGTGTCTTTATTTTTTCTTTTTATTTGCGTTTCCAGATATCATTACCGTGCCTGCTCCTTTAACTCGTGTTATTTCTTGCTAGGTTAAGTGCGTATGGTTCTATAGGCTCTTATTTTTAGGTTTCCTGCTGTTGTCTCTCACCTTTTCCATTATATTTTTCTCCATGTTCTTTCTTATTATTTAATTTGGTTTTCATTCATTGAAGAACCACTTACCCCTTGCTTAGGTTTCTTATCGTCGTCGCTGCATATTTTATTTATCACGTTTTGGCATATCATATCTCATATACAGTGAGATTTCGTTTTCATTCCCTATGTAATCACAACAACCACCACCACCACCACACCATAACAACTTACATCGGCATTACATGCTATGGAGACACTCAATACTTGCCTTGACATTAAAGTTATTCCCTTACTTTGCATAAATTGCTGTTTCATTTTTTACATTACATTTTTATTGTTTCCTTCTTAACATTAATATCGTTGCCTTCATTTTATATTCTGTCCAAACTAACGGGTCACTGCTGTTTGACTCTCTTTTTGTCATTGGTTTGTTGACAGCTTACCACTAATATTGTCTTACTGTATTTTGGAAATAAATACAATTGTAAGCGGCACGCAGTTGTTAATTTCGATTTCGATTTGTTATACGAGTATATTTTTATTTTATTACTGCATATATCTAAATGAAATACTTTGTATAATTGTTGGGGGGAAATTTTGCTTATCGATCCTTTGGTTTAATGTGCATTACGCCACTCAATTTCCAATCACTGGAAGTTCTGATGCCAGACCGCCAGGAATGAACATAATCGTCGTAGAAATCCGAGTCGATCGTTGACCAGGTGAAGTGATGCCCAGATACTGTAAAGTATAATCCTAATTCACGATTTTTTTTTAAGATATCGTCTTAATTTTGCTGAAATATACTAAAAAGTTGCCATTTTCACAGGAAAATCGATCAAATCGACGTGCAATGTATGATAAAAATGCGTTTCTGACATCTACCTGGCCATGGATCAGTACAAAATCCTTCACACTGTGATTTCCAGGAGCAACAGTTGGGCAAAATCAGTCCAAAAGTAGGAGAAACAAACATGCTCATACAAGGACTGAATTCTAATTTGGAATAAAAGTCATATCCAAATTTTTATGTTTGCAATTATTGCTTCATTTGCTATTAAGGTGCGTTTCATATTTATAAAGCTAACCATAAATTTGCTTTATTTGTGGATCTCGTAAACATGTTGAATGAGACCGTGGCTTTCTCTTCCACTGCATACTCAGTTCTTTTAACCGATTATTTTACCTATTTCGAAGTAATCTCCAAATGATAGAAAGTAAAGGGACGTTTAAAATAAAATACACTAAATGGATTTGAAGAAACTCGACTCAAATATTTATTTGCGTTTGTTATATTTTGTTGTTGTTGTTGTAATAAATACAACACTGCATTGAATCGGGTGGTTCGGACAGTTCGTTTGGGGTTTAAAAGAAGCTTACAAATATATATACAAGAAAACAATTATTTTAACTTATTATATAATCTTCCTCTACTGAAGAGTATTTATTGTAAACCATTTAAGAATATAAATGTTCAGCATATTTCGAATATATTTTTTCATCCAAGTGATAGCATTTCTGCAATTATTGAGATGATTCTTCTGGGCTTGTTAAGGCCTGCCTAGTTCCAAAATCTGTCTTTGCTACCAGGATGAACCATGTGAGGCAGGATGAACTAAATGGCTGTCGAAGAGAAATCTTTGGGAGCGTCCAGATAGCGGACTCTAAATGTTACAGTACGGCTTCTGAAATGTCTTTAGAAAGGTGAAAACGAATTTTGGAAATAACGTCGTACGGAGTCAAGCTTTTTCCATTTTATTTGGAAACTTTTTATAGGTTCATGCGATCGTTACAAAATGGTTGTTTATATTCAAATAAATCGTAGTTTAGCCAAACATAGTTAATACAGGTGTGGACGGCAAATAAAGATCGACCATAAAAATTTATAAAATTGTGTACCAGAGGTGGTAAACTTATGATTTTATATTATACTTATGACGCATTTGGCAAAAACGTTATTTCAGAAATTAACCGTGAAATCATCTGCTATGAAAATTAGTTTTTATTTTCCTCCATTTCGCCTATTTCCAGTGCACTTTAATTTGAGCATACATAGTAATAGTTACTAGGTACTTTTATGTTATAGCCTAAGTTATATTTTGTGTTTTGTTTTCTATATTTGTAATTCTTAATTTATTTTATGTATTTTGTAACTTAATATTAGTCAAGAGGCTTTAAATTACAAAACTAAACAAACAATGTAAGTCCATGAAAGAATTCTGTAAGTTTTCTATGTGAAAAAGGGATGTTCCGCAAATGGAGTTTGAGAGATCTTCCCATATTTATTGAGCGTACGTAAATTTCTGATTAAAATCACGTTATTGTCGGTCACTTGGAAATAGCCCCCGAAATTGAGTTTTCAGCATGTACCTCTTCCTGTAAAAATTATTGGGAGCAGCAATTTGTCTTTGAACAAATAGAGTAAAGTCGAATTTTCAATTCTTATATATGCATATGAACGAACAACCTGCTTTAGTTATATTCTTCATATCAAATTGTCGTTTCGATAAGTATATCTGTAACGATTCATATTAGGAGTGGTAATAATATCTGCACGACGATATATTAGTCATGCAAATGAATTGCCTTTTCGTTGTGTTGCGGTTTAATTGCAGGTGCAAAATTTGACAACATTCGCTGAGTACGCTCACGTAGACATCGAAGTGAGAAAAGTGGGCGATGCTGGACAATAGAAAATGTATAGCGTATCCACCACCTAATTGAGAAATATACGGAATGGAAGTGAAGTGGGAAACAACATCGAAGAAACCGATATATATCTGACGGTCTATCAAACTGCGCTTGGGAAGTGGAAACTTGGAAAGATTTTAATCCTACGGAAACCTCACAATGATTCGAGTAATGGAGGATCATGCAGTTTGACTTGCTTCGCTCTATGGAAACGAAAATGACTGGTGTGCTAATACTCCCCAGAGAGACACATCTCTCAAATCCCAATCATCAGCACGGAATCCGAAAGCAGCGCAGTAAATCAGCCCGGGCTGAAATTCATAGTCTGCATCGTCCAAACTATCGCTATGTTCTTTGGAAATCATCCACATGAGGAAACGCGAATATACTTCCAGTGTGGGAGGACAATATGATGGTGTTGAAACAATTCCCATTGGATGTTATCAGAAAAATCATCAGAGCTTTCAAGAGCTACAAGAAGAATTATTGAATATAATGCCATAAATGGCATTTATTACTGACACGGTTAAAGCGGTAGGCCAGAACTTGAAGTCGAAATCGCCCTTCACCGCTTCCGGAGATAGAAAAATATTGTGCAAAGAATGTTTTTCTGGAAAAATTAAAATCGACTACTATAATCACTAAAATTCTTATTGGTGTAGAATTTGGACACTTTCGACCTCTTCCCTATTTAACTGCTAAGCAAAATCCGCTCATTTTACCCTTAGTATATTTTGGCCTCACTCTCTTGTCTGTTGTTGGAAAACACAGAATAAACAAATTGTTATGAAATAAACTCAAAATATAATAGGTACTACAACAAGAACAACAATGGTGGAAATGTAAGAACGACAAAAATAAGTTGTCCGAATTTTTGGTCGCTTGAATTGTGCCCTGTGTTTAAACAACAAATATCCTTATTATCCATAAGCATTTGGCATCATGTACTCTTATTGTATTCTGTCTAATTGGAATATGTTTTTTTTTTTTGCACAATTAGATGGTGTAGTTATGCTGCTAGGAGACCATGGCGACCCCTACGCTGAATGTCGCTTTAACTAATTGAACATTTATTGCTATACAATTCCACCCACCAGCACGATTTTGCCTGAATTTACTTTTTTTAATATAATATAAAATACTATTGGCAATTATTATGTATGAAGTTTCACAAAGTAAATACGTTTACATTTGGACGAATAAGAACGATGTAGTAATCTTAGACATAATTAGTTTAATGCTTCTTTTATTTACAAAAGAAAACTTGTTGCAAGGAATAACGAACAAATTTCTTTCCATCTCTTCAATGAGAGAGCTTCACGCATTTGGTGAGCTTACACTCATTCTATTTTTTTGATTCACCCAAACAGGACTTACAGTTTAACGACGATTGCGAACGTCAGTTTGAGAAGCAGTTGCTGGACTTGTTGATTACTCGACTACTCAAAGTGTTCGCCAGAAAGCCAATCAAATAATTATAGGTAACTGCACAGGGGTTCGAACATCCATCCCTTTATCAATGCCATGGCCAATAACAAAGAATACCAAAGTTAAGTTTAGTATTTCTCACAATACAGTGCACGATTCAGTATATTAACGTTACAGGAAATGACGGAAGTAACATTAATCCGTTTGCAATCATTCCCATAATGTTTTTCTATATTAAAATGCTCTGCCTTGTTGGTTTCAAAAATTAATTTTATGATTTAACTTCGGAGAATTGTACACGTGTATTGTACAAGAAAAAGCACAGCTTCTTCTGCAAAATCTTCCTACATTTTCCAAAGATATCACAGCCGAATTTGAATAGGAGACTGTGTGATTTGTTTGGGATATTTTATAATATCGGCATTTTTCAATCGATACCGTTACTTCTGTTGTTGACTGACTATGTGCAGTTCTATAGTTTAGAGTATAAAAAACTGGATTTCAGTGAAAGTGTTGTAAGAAATTATTTAGGCAAAAATGTTAAGAAAGAAGATATGGAATCACTAGAAAACGCCACCTTTTATAGTAAGAAAAAATGTGCAGTGACGACTTATGGGTTAGATGAATTGTTGCTTTTAACGAACTTTTAACTAATTGCTTATTAGAAAGACATCAAAATGTTTACTCTTTTCTATATAAATATTATAATACTTTATAATATAGGATAATAATATTTTCCTGCTGCCAATAAAACTATTGACCCTAGACAATATCTCAGGCTCTACAAAGCAGTTTTAATAAACTTGTCATGGCATCGTGTTGGCACATAGGATAACAAATCGTCCACGAAAATTTACTTTACTATTTATATAATTTTTATTGTGACTGACTTGTACACATCAATATTGTATATATCATAGTGGTTTTGACTCCCAATGCAATCATCAAATTTTTCTTTAGCGGCAGTCATCTCGGTGTGTCTGACGGACTCATAGATGAGTAGTCGAGCAATCGAAACTCTAACAAAGAATTCTGCAAGCTGACATTCGAAATCAATGTTCACATGTCGGAACTATTCAGTGAGTACAAACCGCATGGGATAGAATGAATTTTTTTATTTGTAACTTACTTGCGGCATCAATACAGTATCAATACATTTCAATGGATACTGAGACAATTGATATCGACCAATGCATTAGATAGTGAATGTACAAACCTTTCTTTCATAAAAGCTGGTTTAAGAGATGGTTATTTCTTCAAAAGCATTTGTGGAAGAAGTGTCAAATTTATCGTCCGATGTATTGAGAAAACAGGGTTTTAGATATTGTGAGAGGGTTGGGCACAAATATACTTTTCGCTCCTGGCACAATATGTGAACGTCACCAGAAAACATCTAAGGAATAAGCAGATTTTGCCCCATTAAATGATCATTGAGAATTGGGCAATAAAACACAAAATATTTATTATTCATTCAGATTTATCATCTTCGAAGTAAGTCTCTTCTAAAATAAAACTCATATTCCAACGAATAATACGATCATCAAAATACTTTTCAAAAACATTTTCCACAAAAGAATTGAAATTTCGCTATGAATTTTCTTCAGAATTCTGATGTTCTAGTAAGAAATCCCATTGCGTAATACCGCGGTAATTAAAGAAAACAGACAACAACATTATCTTCATTTTTGATCGAATTTGGAGTGGTATTTTCGGTTTCGGCTCAGTAGAAAGGTGCCAATCCGAAGCTTGTTGATTTGTTTGCATGTCAAACACTCGAATTCAATCCTCATATCCAGATCATTTTATGAATGTGAAGACCGAAGTTCTACGATGTCTACAGCGACCTTTACGCGAATGGGTTTTTGAAGAAAATTTAGGTCAAGTTTGAAATGGTACGAGCCAATTCGTGAGGCACAGAAAGATCAACATTTCATTTCTAAATTGAATGAAAATGACTTAAATGAAGATGCCTTCATTCTATCGATGTGAACATTGATGGCCGATCAGAGCGAGACGAATCGCCCATATTTGAGAGCTCTGCACCATTCTTATGCACGTGGTTCTGATAAAGTAAACCGTAAGTCTTCTATAGTATTTTTAATGTTTTGGCACTCAAAATTCAATCTGTAATATAAATATTCAGACAAACTCTTTGTTCGATATTTTTATCCATTGCCAAAATCGTAAGATATACTTGTAATGAAGTGACAAAATCGAGCACTGTAAGCAAACTAGTAAATAACAGATCGCACTCAAACTCGATGCCAATATAGAGGACAGTTATTCTAGCTTAGCGTCAAAAACACTTTTGACAATGTCTTTTAAAATTATCAATTTCCGGTAGTTTTTGGTAGAATGTATGCGTTTGTATTTCGTATGCATTCGTATACCATTAACCGTGTTGTAATAATACTTTAGTATATTGCTGATTATAAAATTATATGGATTGACAAACGGACATACTTTTGCAAATTGATTCAGAGTTGATAGTTACACAATTTCTGCCTAACCAGACTTTTGTTGGTGTAGGTGTTATAAATAGTAACACTAAATCTGTACACTTCGTACCACATATTTATGGGGTGTAAAAACTCTAGCTTATCCTTTTCCTAGTTATCAATATCTAATTTCTTTACAACTCAATGTGGCGGGAACATTTCTATTTATGTCTCCTAGACTATAAGAACGACATGCGGTCAACGACATATATAAACATTTGTTGTCTGTAGCATTGCGTAATTATAAGTAAAACACTTTTCGTATTTTGTACCTCCAATTCTTCCTCTTCTTAGATGGCAACTGGAATAGACATCCTTATCTAGTATACGCCGCCCGTAGAAAATAATTGCAAGCGCTTTGATCTTCTGCGCTTCTCCTCCAAGCTTCCACAGTATTTCAAAAATCTGGTCCTTCCAACGGAGTTTTGGTCGCCCTCTTCTGCGCCGTCCATCAAGTTCGTTGTCGAAAACCTTTCGTGCCGGAGTATTTGGATCTATCCGCTCCAACGCCAACGCTCTCCAATTATTTGGTGTAATCAGAGTAAATTTAGAATCATTTGCATACTACCTAGATTCAAAAACTTTTATTTGGGGCCACAAGAAATAAAAGTGTTTAAATGAAGAAAAAATAAATTTCTTTGCATCCCATGAATGAGGTATGGGAAAGCTTCTTACATTCAGTAAACTTATATGCGGTGTATTTTTAGACTCTCTCAACGGGAACTACGATTCCGAACGTCACAATTTGAGAAGTATTTACCAGACTTGTCAACTACTCGAAGTGTTGATCAGACACATCGAGGTGACTGCCGCTCACATAATGATAGATGGCTGTACGAGCGATTTAACGACAGTCGATTGTGTTAACTATAGCGCCATGGTCGGTCACTTTTATATTACGAGTACATCGGTTAAAATAAGAGTCAAGAGTCATAGACTGATTTGTGTTTTCGATTGCGAATTGATAAAGCTCTTGACTGACTTTTATTTCTGATCTTTATTCTAAAAATTTTTCAATAACTGACATTGAAGAACAGGAAATTATGAAGCCAATAAATAATCGTTATTCCTGAGTTCGGGACTTCTACATACATAATGTAAACACTTTTGCTGTTTCTCAACCTAAAGTGCATCTTTGCAAACTCAGACATCACGGAAGGAGTAGTTATAACAGTCATCATCATCTGCAGCAACTGGGATCTGGTATTAAGGCTTTATCAAATCGAATTTTGAAAGTGTAGTTTTATTTCATTTTATTTATATTCGGTGTAGTCACAAAATTCAGACAGCTGTAATCTCCTCATGATCTGCAATTATTTGCCTCCTTTTTTTGGAATACATGCAAGAGCGATTCTATCTGTTTTAACAGTTGAACAAGAAAATTCTACATAAACATGATCTGATGATAAGACCTTACCAAGTCGAATTTTAAAAATATAGTTTTATTTTAAAATATTCGGCGTAGTCACAAAATTCAGACAGCGGTAATCTCCGCATGATCTCCAATTTTTTGCCTCCTTTTTTTGGAATACACGCAAGAGTGACTATCTGTTTTAGCAGTTCAACAAGAAAACTCTACATAAACATAAAGTATTTCAAAGTTAACATAGAAACAAAATCGTTTGTGATCGAAAGTTACAAATTAATAAATGGTGGCACTGAGCAGTGTCCAATAATTGAATAAATTAAATAATATAATAAATATAATAATAATTAAACGAATATCATTACAATTTTCATTCTACTTTGAAATTAAATAATTTATTTTTACTTTCTTGTAACCTACTTATAAAACTAGAACAGAGTTCTTATCTAAAGTTCATGAGGTGAATATATGTAAGTACCACCTCAGTTACTCTTTGCAAATTTGCGTGTGTTTTTTTAATATACTTGGCGTGACAGCTGTTAAATCACTCCCATTTTGTTGAGTGAAATGTACACATATTAACCGAAACATACATTGTGCTGTAGGGCGAACAACAAGCGCATATCCATGTAGGATTTAAATTGTCTAGTTTTGTGACATGACTAGTTGCATTCAACCAGAAATAACATAACATTGCTTCTCAAATGAAAATTTTGAATTCGTGCAAATGCAGCATCTTTCCAGTTTGGTAAAGTATTGCTTGTTCTTCTTATTTACGTTATAGACTTGTTGGTTTGCTTTACACCTCAACGGCATTGGGTCAAATCATACACAAAATGAAGCTTTTGTTTTTAATTTTCCCCAAAGGAAAACTATATCTTTCCGATTATCAGGTGTGTTATGGTGTCACTTTACCGTTTTAACCTCGGGTCAAATCAAATTGTCTTTTACACTTTTAACTATATGATTACATAGAAGAAAAAAAATAAAACATACGTTCTGTCACTCATGTATTAACACGCACTTCCAACATACTTACGTATCACATCACACTTTTAATGCCGTGCCCATACGTCGCTACTGTCACGTTGCACGCAGTTGTCTGTGTCAGTGATGAAGACCACTGTTTGGTCGGTTGATTTGAATTTAAATTCAACATAGAAAGCCAGAGGAGAGACACGAAAGGAAAACGTTTCCCTCAGCAACGGCACAAAGGCTAAATTGTCATTTTCACAGTGCGATGAGAGCTGGGGCCTTCATAAACTCTGTTTGATGGAGTTTTCTATGAACCGCGCTTCTTTCGAGTGTTGGTTGAATGAATGAAAGGCAAAGAAAACAAAGTAAAGCCAACGTATAATACACACAAGGAAGGCGATAAAGAGAGCTAATTTTCTATCAAAAGCGGAGATAGAGGACAGAGAACAATTTTCAGTAGCCAAAGACACAAGCATATATATCTGTATACTCATTCTGTTGTTCTTCTATAGCCTTTCTAGCCGACCCCCTAACTAGAGAAATAATTATATTTATTGTTGTTACGTGAAATATCGAAAAAGTTTGCTGGTTGCGCTTGCGCGCATTAATGCTGCCACTCAATTTAGAAAAGTTTAATTCTGGTTTATGTTCTTTCAACTCTTTACTACTTGTTATCATCGCTATTTACTTGTATTCCCCACTTCGTTTCTCGTTTCTCTATTCAAAGCAAAAGCAAAACACAACAAAAGAAAGACGACTGGTTAATTGGTTAGATTTATGTTCCTTTTGATTTGTTTCTATAATTCGACTGTATATGATTGGTGTTGGTCAGCCGTCATATCGATGACTATGGCCACCAAAATACTTTTGTGGTTGTTCTTGTTGCTTTTTGTTCTTTTTTCACTTTCAATACCACAACCTCATTGACCAGAAAAGCAGACAAAGAGAAAATACAACCTAAAATGTTATCTACCATATGTACATATGTATATATTTTCATTTTGGTAAATGGTTTTTTTTATACTTCATTTCATTTCGTGTTTATTACTTATTTTTTACAACTTATTCAAAATGTGGTTCATTGTTGTTTGCATTTTGCCAAAACTGGAATACCCTATCTGGCTATTAGATGATGTTGGTTTCAAAAAATTCACGGTCAACAACAACAGCAAAAGTATTTTTTTAACACATATCGTAACAGTCTGATGGTTTCTTGCTTTACGGAGCCAAGTTTCCATACAATTTAGAAAACGTATCAACACATTTTTATAAATTTTTATTCTTACACAATAAGAACAAAATCTATTGAATGATATTTCAAAATTTTCTAGTAAAATTATACGTATTTTAAAAATCATCCAATTGTTTGATCGGCGAGTATCATTCATATAATCGTAGGTTCGACAACTGATACAACCACCTATCATTATTTGAGCTGCGGGGACCTCGATTGGTCAATTTTATGAGTCTGTTAAGAGCAAAATGAGCGTTAAACTGTCGATACCGTTGAGTGAGTCTAAAGTAGAAGATCTTATATATTCCACTCATAATATGCAAATCAAATTGGTTTATTTCCATTGCTTATTTAAATCCTTCATATACAAAAATGTTCTCACACAACAATATATTTATTTATTCTGTAGAAAAATTCAATTTTCTAAAGAAAAATGTGCTGAAATGTCTTTCTATATAAAATCTATACAGCTTTTAATATTCACCGCTTGCTTGTTCTAGTTTTCGGACAAAAACCAATAATAGTTAGCTATTAACTGAATCCTCATTGGGGAGTGATCGTAGGTCTGCATCTTTCGGGTACGGGGATTTAATTTCTTTACATCAGTTCTAGTTTGGCGCACATTGATAAAAGGTTAAATTTAATGCTTTTAATTATATTATATTTATCATACAATAATTCTAACTTCCACTCAATATTTTGCCACAAACTGTTTTTGTAACTGCACCATTTCTAATTTCTATTTCTATTGAGGCAAGCGAATTAAAAATGAGAATTTTCATTTCATATTAAACAAAAAAAAAAAAAACGATTAAAAATGGGAATGTGCAATTTAAATTGAGAAAGGAACGGATGAAAATGTGATTTTTATTTAATATTGAGAAAATATCAATGGAAAATAACAATAACAACAGAATTTTTATTTGATACTAGCTGACCCGGCAAACGTTGTTTTGCCTTCAAATAAATAACAGCGCCACATATAGGCTGGTATGTTTGTCACCTACCATTATTTGATTCAATGTTAATGTGGTAAAAAAAAATAATTGCAAAAATCTCATCTCCAACGCCATCTATCACTTTAAATAAAACCTTTTAAACCTTCCGGAATACTCTACCAATAATTTAAGACCAAAATGAGCCAAATCGGTCCAACCGTTCTCGAGCTTTAGCGAGACTAACGCACAGCAATTGATTTTTATATATATAGATTGAGAAAAAAAAAATCAAAAGCTTAAAATTTGCATTTAATGTTGAGAAGAGGACGGGTTATAGTAGTGTGATTTTAATTTTAATATTAAGAAAATATTTATCGAAAATGGAAAGTTTAATATTAGAAAACGAAAATTTCTACTTTATATAAAGAAAATTTAGAAACCATTTTTTGCGCTTAGAAAAGAAATAAACGACATTGAAATTCTACATTTGAGATTGTGGGAAGAACAAATGAAATTGAGAATTTTCTCTTTAAAAATAACAATGAGGAAGAAAGACACAACTGCTTGTGTTAGCATCTGTCATCGTGACTTAGGGATTTGTAAAGAAGACACGCCAAAAAGCTCGCCACGGCGAGCTGTAATCAATTAAATCACATCCGTATTGATATGTCCAATACGGTGATTTTCCATGTAAACTTAGTTTTTCCGGGTCTGCTTTTAAAAGAATCGGAAAAGGGGTTATTTGTTTGGTATTTATTGTAATATCTTCCAATGCGCATTATTAGGAGTGTGCGATAAATTGATTAGTCAGTCAATACGATTAACCAAATTTCAGATTATTCGTATTTATCGATTAATAATAAAAATCGATTAATTATTATTTACGTTATTAAAAACTCATGATTAATTAATGATTTAACAATTAAGTAATTAAAACTCGAATAACTTAATATTCCACATTTCATATTTTGAATCTTATATCATTCAAAATATCCTACCAATCTTCCTTTTATATTTCTTTTCTACTATTCCTATACGCAAAATATTTAGATAAAAAAATCATTTAAATCTGGTAAGCTATAAGTCAAATTATTTCGTAAATCTCTGCTGTAAATAATCAGAAGTTTCGATTTGTCGATTAATTGACTTATCGAAATAAAAAAATCACAAAATCTGAGTAATCGATTAATCGCTTATATTAAAATTAAACTGACTATGCCATTGGTAAATGTTGAATTATACGTAAATAAAATCATCCCCTTCTTAGGTGCAAAATTTCATAAAATCTACAACAGATCTGAGCAATCCAAATTAAAATTTAATGTCTTCATATGATATGTGTATGTTTAACTACAAAACTTAAGATTTTCTTCCCGTCACGAAATAGAATAGAGTTTTTTGTACACGTAACATTTGGAGCAAAGAAATATTTGATGCACTTATCTCGTCCCCTTCAAGCTTGTTTGTTTATCTGTATACTATATATTACAATTTTGGTTTGGAACGAGTTTTCATTTACAAAATTCAGTATATTTTGAACATGTACAAGCTGTACAAATATTTAAAGGGCCTTCAAATGCAATCCAATGGATATTCACGAATTTAAGGTAAATGTCTCCATAAAATTCAACAAGAGATCATTAAACTTAATTTATGAACAAAAACAAGATATGAAATATAAACCCAAATGTGTTATAAATAAGAATGTCTGGTAATGATGCACAGACGTCTAAAAGCTCTAGGTTGAAATTGTCTAATTTACGTTACTTTGACTGAAACATTGGTTGTAATGCGTGCGTCAAACCTAGGAAGATGTATTTATTTCGCAAAAATCAAGAGATAATTCTTTATTAGATAGTAATTGGTAGAATATAAATTTGGTGATATACAAGAAACGCTCGTGATTATTGCAACCAATTGAAATTGGTGGAACTGCTGCAAAATTAAAAAAAAAAGAATGCCGTAAATGATAAAACCGGTTAAAGCTTAGTTGACAGTGTTCCATAACATTAATGTCAATATTTACAAGATATGTGCTAATACGTATTATCGTGTTGTCAAATAATACGATGTTAGGTATTTAACAATGGTGAAAAAATAACCTACGTTGCCAACTTCTGTATGTCGGTTTCTAACACCAAAATCGAAGGAGTTCAATATGGCATTGCATCTGTAAAGTGGTGAAGTTTCGTATTTTGGTAAGACAAAAATATTTGAACGAAATCGTATGAAATTATGTGTACAATCATTTACCTATATCAGCTGTTTACTTATTTAGTATTTGAAAATTTTCCTCGTGAAAAAAAAAAACATAGCACGTCGCACAGTTATTGTTACAGCGAGTTTCACCTTTGAAAAGTCATCGTAGTACCTGTCTTCACGTAGGAATAGCAAAAAAGCACAATTATTTCTGTCAGTGGTTATAAATATTTCAAGTGTAAGTTAGTACTTTCGTATAATTTTATATTTCGTAGAAATTTAGAATTCTCATTTCACAGCTCGGCGACGAGCAGCATTCTTATAGTTATTAGGTTGGAAAATGCAAAATATTCAATAACTTTATGACTTGTTTAAAGGTACTAAACTATTTTTGCTCGAATTAAATGATTTGAAAACTGTTAGTTGTGCACTCAAATCCAGGTACAGTGCGAAAAATTAACACTTCGAAAACGGATGCTGACATCTTTTCAATTTTTTAATCAATTTTACACCGCTTAGATATGCATTTAAGGAGCCGAATTGCAGTAGTAGCAATATAAGGATACACATTTTAATAGTAACGTGAATTTGTAAAAAGATATAATAATAAAATCGTTCCAGTTCAGAAAATGTAGATAAATAATCTTTGAGTGATTCTGTATAAATTAATGATGGTAATTTGTTTTAAATATTGGTAAAGCGTTTTAAATAACATTGAAATATAATTTAATCAAAAAGTGAAAATCACTGAAAACAAATACTGGCAAAACGTCTGTCGCAATTCGAGCTTTGCTAATATGTTACTTTTGGCAAAAAGTGTCAGTGTAATAAATTTTCTGCTTAGGCGATTTCAGTTGCTAATTACACGTTTGGAGAACATAAAAGAAGAAAATAGCCTCGATCATGCTAATATAGGAATGACTTGCGTTCAGTTTTCGTAATTGATAAATACGGTAAATATAAAGGGTGTCCCAACAAG
Source organism: Philornis downsi (assembly GCA_019455685.1). Lineage (NCBI taxonomy): Eukaryota > Metazoa > Arthropoda > Insecta > Diptera > Muscidae > Philornis > Philornis downsi. The sequence goes on along the minus strand of JAHXMU010000109.1, from coordinate 176,675 downwards.
AACGCAAAATTTAAATGACTGAAGCAGCAATTGAATTGTTTCTTGGGCTATACGACATGTGGCGTCGTCTTGTTGAAATCACATGCCCTCCACATTCATTTCTTCAATTCTAGGCACGAAAAAACTGGTTATCATTTCACGATACCGAACACCATTGACTGTTTGCGCTTGACATGCCTCATTTTCATAAAAAAAATGTCCAATGATTCCTCTAGCCCAAAACCCACACCACACAGTGACACGTTGAGTGAATGCGACAATTCTGTCTATTGACGAAGACATCAAGATGGAAATGGGCCTCGTCACTGAAGATGATTTTATCGGCAAAATCAGCATTTTCATGTTGTCTCTCCAATACCCAATTAACGAACTTCTTTCGCTGTCCATGATCAGCTGGCTTCAGTTCCTGAGCCGATTGAACTTTGTATGCATGAAGATGCAAATCTTTCGTCAAAATTCGCTGCATAGTGGATTTGGAGACACCAATTTGCTGAGCTCGGTGTCGAGTTGAGGTGGATGGAGTTTGAGCGACATCATCACGTACAGCTGCGACATTTTCGGTCGATCGACCTGGTCGAAGGCGCGTTGTTGTCTTTACATCACTAACACACCCAGTTTAGGCAAATTTATCCATTAATCTCTTTACAGTTGACTCTTGTGAAGCATTATTGTGACCCCAAATTGATCGCAATTTGCGAATTGTAGCCGCAAAACTTTCACCATTTTGGTAAAACAATTTCACAATGAGAATGCGTTGTTCATTCGTGTAGCGCACCATTTTTACTAACCTCGTACCTTCTACTAGCAAACAATAACAATTGTTCAAATGTCAAACAATGACACTTCGAATGGCGCCAAATTTAAATCTTGCGTTCTTGTTAAGACACCCTTAATTTACAAGGGACATAACAATATTTTTACCGCAAAGAATGGTTATTATACACTTTTCTATTGCAATAATATGAGTTACGTTTTTGCCGACGTTCGTGTTTCGGAAAACGGGGAAATTCGGAGGGTTTCAAAAATTGTAATTGAATTGAAGATTATTACTTGCCTACTTTTATGTTTCAGGTTCCAATCTTAAAACCATTTTCGTGATGGAAGAAATATATTCCAACATGAATCAAAGTGTTTCAAATACAAAACCCATTCAGGGCTATAAGCGTGTGATAGATTTTATTTTTTAATCTACTTTTTTTTATTACGATTATGGTCGAGTTCGTTTTTTCTTGTTTTCGACCGCGATTTGAACTCATTTTTACTGTTTTTGAAACAAAAAAAAAAAACGTTTCCTTCGAGCTAACATAGGTAGCAAAGTTAAAAAAAAAACAATTGTATAACACTAGTTTCTGAAAAAGAGGAGTCCTTGCGTCCATTATTGTGGTCTTGTTGTATATGTACAATTGCGATGCGTTTGAAGGAGTTTTAAGTTTGTTACTTAAAATCACTATATAATTGTTCCTATTTTAGTTTGAAGCTGCTATCTGTAGGGTATCTTAGAAGTAGCAGTAGCTTCACATGTACATTGCTTTAATACTTAGCTTTACTGACGTTATTCCTTGTGTTTTCATCTGGCAACGCAAACACATTTTATTTTTACAACTTATCTTCCTGTTTATTACCTTTTGCAAAGTTTGTTCGCAAGAGTTAATGTTTTAAGTTGCCAAGCTTTTTGATTGAATTTGGGACATTATACTAAACCATAGCCTCTAAACAACATCGACGCCGTTTGGGTTTGTACTCCAATCTCCAATTCTAGCAACATACAAAGAAACCTGTGGAACTGATTGAAATTTTTCACAATTCAAATCCTTTTGCGTAAAGCTAGGTACTATCTTCCTTTTACGATGAAAAAAATCCTCATTGGTCAAAATCAAAATTGCTCATGAAAAAATTTAGCAGCATTGCCAGCTTTTTTTCTTTTGGTTTCCAACACCGAAATCGGAACAACTTTCACTATATGAACGATGATATAATCTGCAAATTTGTAAAGTTGTGTATTTTTTCCACTAGATTATAAATGTATTATCGAACATAAAGGGTGGCGCACGAATCGTGCTACTGTCAACTGTCAGTGGTGGGGAGAGTTATTTAAAGATGTTGAATAAGTTTTTTTTTTACCTGTTATGGCGGAGCTCCGACAAAAATTCCCATACAAATTAACACTTTCCGCTGGTGTCCAAGGTTACCTTACCTTACTACACCAAACTTTTTTATGGGGTTATGTCAAGCAAGAGGTGCACAAAGAGAAACGAAGGAATTTGACTGAATTGAAGCAGTCCATTAAAACAATAATTGAGGCTATCCCTCAATGAATAATTTTCTGATCAGGTGTCGTAAACGGGTGTATCAGCATGTATTATCTTCAAAGTTAATTAGTTGTATAAAATAAAACTGAATTTGCTATACAATTAAAAAAAAGAAAAATAAAATACATTGATTAAAAAAGAATTATTTTAATTTCTTATTTTATTGCAATTGGTGCGCCACACTGTTCGACGCAAAAATTTAAGTTATTCCGAATACAGTGTTGGAAATCAAAACAAAAACAAAAAAGAATTGGGGTTGGAACTTATAAAAAGTTTTCCCGTGAAGAAACATAGTATTGGTTAGCGGAAAAATTTATCTTCATATTTCACGACTTTTTTTTATGGAGTTTCTCCACTAAAAATCACTAAAGTACTACCATCATTTATAGAAAATTTGTCTTATATAAGTAGACGTTTATTAAATATTTATGATTGCGACTCTAAACTTTCAATTATTACACTTTTAAGATCCAGTTTATAATAAATATTTATGGTAGTCGTTTATAAAAAAATAAATTAATCAACAGGATTAATGGAGTAATTTTACGATTCTTTCACTTGGTCAAGAATAACCAGAATTGTTGCGAAGTGAGCATTTGTGCGTTTGAGTCCATAGATCGTTATCGCTTCTGATCTCTGCCGATCTAGCGTCCAAAGTTGATTCCGTGTTATATGCAATCAAGGTTTTGAATTAAGGTTTGCTAATTTTTTTGAACAGATATAACGTTGTAACCATTTAAAAGCTTCTCGCTTATGCAGAATCGACTGTAAACATTATTTTTTATTGTTGCTCGCTCATGTCCATTTTAATTGGCAGGTTCTCTTCGCTCCGTCATCACCTGTTCGTTATAAGTTTCATTTCATTTGCTTTGCATTGTTTCTCTCGGGATTTGTTTACATGTATGCACGCTTGTTTTGTAGTATTGAGCTCTGCCATGCGTACATGCGTCTTTATGTGTGGATTAACCTAATTTCAAGTTGAAGCGAATTCGGTGTATGACAGCAGTCTTCGGGCGAATTTTAAAGTATGTAATTTGGTAGTTTTAAAGCAATCCCAATTAATTTTTCAAAATTGTTTTAAGGTTCTCCCAAACAAATTGAGGATTTGCGTGTAAACTTTTAAGATTTCATTTAATTAAAATAAAATAAATCAACAGGCTTACCAGAAAGTGGAAAAGTATTAGGTGGGATAACGTTTTGAAGAGTTTATTGTGTAAAGTAATTAACATACATGCATGTATTTAACTCAAGAGAATAGACCGATAATGGTTTTTGGAAACAGCAGAAATTAAAGAGGGGTTGCAGAATCGAATAAGTAACTAAGTAAAATTGTGGAAATAATTGAAAATGTGGAGAATTAATAAACAACAAATGGAGAATTAATAAATAACAAAATCTAATTATTGAAAGTGTGGGTATGAAAATACAATGGGACCAGGCGCTCAAAATGATCTTAAGTGCAACAGTTGACATACATATCTTGCATACTGGACCTTTCAACCTTAATGTTCTGATAACTGGATTGAAAATTTTGCACGGATGTTTTGTCAATACGTAATAGCGTACAATTCGTATTTCCACGAGGGTCGACGTAATACAATTTTATGTTTTCCTTTTCCAAATATAACCTGCAACGATTTAAAATATGTAACACAGTCTTCGTGTCAATTAATAGGACGCTGTACAGAATAGAAATTGGTAAACAATTTACGGCATTTTGGACATTTGCGATTATAACGAGATTTGCTTACAACATACTCTTTTCCATCGTCCATGACATTTAAATTTTTCATATAAATTGCTATGAACGCTTTTAATTCCACTGAACAAATAATAATACAATTTCCTGCATCTTGCATCCTACATCTAAGGAATTGAGACTATCCGATAATGTTGAGCATATGCGATTATTCTACACAAAGATCCGTCTTTGAATGAGTGATCTATAGCGCAAACCGTGTCATTTTGCAAACTCATAAAGAAGTAGCCACAAAGTGAGAAAATCGCCAATTTAAAAAGTCGCTATTAATCACTGCATGACAACAACCCGCTAACTAGCGAACCGACAATTTGAACAAAATATAAGAATGGAGACATAATTTTTATGATTTCCGAGTTATAGTCATATTTGCATTATATATAACCATCTTTTTAATTGACGATTTTTTTCATTTCATCCCCTCACGAATTTGCAAATTGATGTAATTTGCGCGATAGGAAGATTTACTTAAACGGTATTTAACCATATTTAAAACTTAGTGATGTTTTCTTAGTTTAGTAATTTTTTTAATGTTATTTGAAGGGCATAAGGCCGTATTGAAGATCAACAACTATGTTATTGTCATGGTAGGGCAATCAGTTTCCAAACCAGAGATATTTTCATATTTTGGGGACTTTGTTAAAAATGGCAGCTTCCGTTTTTTTTTTTTTTTTTTTTTTTTTTTTTTTTTTTTTTTTTAATAATTTTTGGCACTTTGTGAAGGCTTATATATTGTTCAGTCCCTTTAGAAACCGTGAAGTAAGGTTATTTTCGCAATCGAAACAAAAACGAGCATATGGACTACCAATTACTCACGAAATGTATAGGTATACTCTGATATAAAACAGCTTCAGCTTTGTTCATGGATTCTAACAAAGAGGCAGCAGCTGTCTTACCTAAAATATGAAAAAAAAAACGAAATGCATGAATATATTTGAAAATATGGACATTTTTGCGGACATTCTGCTCATACTTTCGATGTTTAAATAAAGTACTCGTAGTTTTGGACAGATTTAAATCAAGACATTAAAATATTATTAATAGAACATTGTTCGTTTCTATACGCGATTATTAAATATGCAAATGCATTGAAAAAAATTACAACGGATATGACGAACTTCGGTTCCTTTCGAGTTATAACCGCATAACACATAGACAATTTCATATGATCTATTTAACAATCAATCAATAAATAAGTCCCTTGTCCAAAAATTGATTCATGTAATCCGTTTAGATCAATTTGAATCTGGAAACATATATAAACAGATATTGTTAGATCTGAAATATGGTTATATTGAATTGGATCAGAATGATTCGAAAATTTTCCTGAATGTAATCAGGTACATATAAAAACATGTAATTAACCGAAAGCTGATATATGTATGTAGCTACAAAATTTGATCCGGAAATTGTCCGGTTTCAATCTGGTTACAGATATATCTATATAAAAATCAATTTTAATAAGTACTCTATTAAATGTTAACTTCAGACTAATTTCCCCAAATCTCTCTTGAAAAACAGAAATTGACACAAAAATTAAATCAAATAATAAAAGGGAATTTTCTTCTATATAATGGCTAACCAGGAATGAAATCTTGGAGTTATGAACATATTTAAAAATAGACAATACTCAATCGCCGACGCATTTCGACTTTTTGTTTCATTTTATTATATTTACTCGTATAATAAGTATTTGTTTAAAACACGAACAATTCTGTTCTGTCTTAATAGATCTGAGTGCAAAAAATTTAATCTGATTCGATACATCACATACTACGAGTATATGCTAGATTAAATTGGATCTAAAGTAAGATGTACCTAAACGCGGTATATGATGTAAGTGAAAATCTGTCATAGTTCGTTCGTCAGATTTTTCGCTAGATATAGCAAAATGAGTTTGACTTTTGAGCACTTTGACAAAAAAAATACTACAAGTTACTGTGAAATGGGAATAAATTAGTTGAATTTGTGCGTAATTTGAATAGAAAAAGTTTAAAATAAAAAAACAATATTGTATTTTTTGGTTACATATTTCGAATTTATCTTCGAGCCTTAGTATGGTATGATTTTACATTATTATTAGACTTGAAGATCATTCATCTATTAGGAAAAAAAGGTCCCTTGTATCCCATTTATGAGATATGGGAGTATTTCTGGCACCAGTTTCCTTACACGCGATATGCCTTTACACTCATTCAACGGGAGCTACAATTGAACGACGATTGTGAATTTTACGGTTTTAGAAGCATTTACTAGACTTGTGGTTACTCGATAACTCGAAGTGTTCATCAGGCGCATGGTGATAGGTGGGTGTTTCGGGGATTGAACCCACGATCATGCGAATGATAGTCGCATATACTAAGCACAACGATCGTTGATTTGTACTCTTCGTTAAGCGCATCCTCGTAAGCTTCTCAGTTGGTTTGCGAAATTATTGACTTAAGGCGTCGATAACGTTGAAGAAAGTGCAAAAAGCTAATCTCGCTGAAAATAGTATTTTAGCGAATACCGAATTAGTTAGTCAAAACTAATATTTGAACGGAAATTCCATTAGCGATGATAAATAAGAACCAATAGATAAATTATGTTGAAGCATAATAATAAGCCAAAATCATTTATTTATTAAAACTATATTAATCTTACGCTTTATATTAATCTTTTTCGGTTAACAGCAAAATAAACATTGGCAGCAATCAGCTAATATTGGTGGGAAATATTTAACATACATAAGATGAAAATATTTATAAGATGAAAAAATCTTTTTTAAATTTTAACACATTAAGAAAACAAATTTATAAATGTTGTGTTGTTTGTTCTGAGTAGTTTAAGTGTATCCAACTCTCCATTATGAAATTTACGTCAAAATTTACAAGCCCTATTTCGTCTTATTAAAATTTGATGTCCTTAAGCGACAGATTTGAACGATCAAGTCCATTTTTATAGTAGTCTATTTCAGAATCGGGGAACCTAAAAATGAGTTATTCTGTAATATGGATATAGCACAAAGTAATTTAATTAATGATTTTAGCATTTCATAACGAGTTAAACTATGCTTACTGTTTGTTTTCCTACCTGAGTATTTAGAATGTGTGCTCTAATTAAGACGAAATGCATACAAATTGGAAAACTTAACAACGAATATAACAATCTAAAATAACAGTTCTACGCATTTGCTATAAAATGTTGTGTTTGACTAAGATACCTTATATTACATATACGAGTATATCTTATGTTAAATAACACTGACATATAAAGATGACTGCTATTATTTAAAATAACTGTGGGCCAACCTTCAGACCGTTGTATGCCACATGTTCACATGTCTGGTCATTAATTAGCACGTGCCAATTTGCTTGGCTTTTTCCACATGAGCATGAAAATCAGCCTGAAAGCCTGATGGTGGATTACATTTGCGATTCCATTCATTGGAAGAAAACACATAAACACATAAAACTACCCTGCCATTTCTGGAAACACATGATAATGTCAACTAATGTAAAGTGAGTGGGCTTGTTAATTTTTAAATCATGCTTAGACCCACAGAATTATCATCACATACAGAGAGCCTAAATTCACAATATTTATTTTTCAACACTACCAATATGCGAAATCATCAATGTTGCACCCTCTGCTGATTCATTTAGCCTACAATGGCACTATTTTACAATTTCTACATTTAATAAAAATCTGTTCCAATTAACGCAGAAAAATAATTGAACACATTTCTTAAACAGACTTCAAAAACGATAAGACGGAACATACACGTCTGACGACGTGAATCTATGAACAGTGTTAAGTGAAAATCAATACTTTTTCTGTATCATCACATTCTCTGTGAAATATAATCGCATTCATATAACTGTCTGACTGACTACTGAAACAAACGGTCGGAATAATGTTTTGGATTGTTATTAAATCAATTCAAACAGTGACACCAGACAACGCTAGGGACACAGCCGGGAGAATAAGCAAAGCAAACATTGCAATGAATATACCTTTTTGCACACTTGAGAACTCACATGCTTATTCGTCATAAGGTTAAAAGTGATTTGGTTCCTCCGTTGAATATTATCCATCCATCATGCATTTTATTTTTGTTTGATTTTGTCTTTTTTGCAAATCGTTCCAAATGTGAGCACCCTATTACAGTATTTGTTTTTGGCTCGTTATAAACCAATGTGTAATATGCAGATTCGATGACAAAATCGATGGGAGATAGTTTTTTTTTGCTTACTGTGTAAAAGTGATTAGTTAGATGTTTATTAAATAGTCTTTGATTGTATATCTAAGGGCTCTTAGTGTCTGGTCAATAGCAGTGTTGCTCTCACTCTATAAAAAATGCAGAAATTCGGGTTAATCTTATGAAATTAAAATGACTCATGCATGATAAGCAGTTTGACTTAAGTCGAAACTTAAATTTTTTAACAATGTTCAAAGAAAAACATTTGGTTTGCTAATGATTCGTGGGTTTTTATTTTTCAATTCAGCAGAATTACACATATCAAGGACCGTCAATTAAAACAACGTGTCTCATTTTTGTTTTAGTATAATTATGGGTAAATGTCTCCGTATTTTTTTAGAATCGCAGGACTAATTTGTTATTTCTAACTTCTCTGCAATAAACTTCTTCACACCTAAATATGCATTTCCTTTGGCCAGCATTAGTTTTATGGTCCAGCATTAGTTTTACGCTACCAGTGCCACGCGGAGGATTTAATCATGGAAAGTGTAATAACACCCTTTCAATTTTAGCTTACGGACAGATGCCGCTAATTATTTGCTTTATTATTTGCAGAGGTGAGCGTGAGGTGAGGTTTTGGCACACCTTTGGCTTTATATATTTGCATTTCGAAAGTTCAATTTCAAGGGAAAATGTTAATTCAACTTTATCTCGAACTGAGCGAGATCTCCAAATAGTTCGGATAAGCGAAATTGTTACTTTGCTGAGTCAGCAACACTCGAACAAACTCGTTAGTTAGAGTTAGTTCGTTTCAAATTTGGAGCAAATCTGAAGGTTTGTAAATAAATGTCTTTTCATGAAATTATCCAAATAATTCACTTGGAATTGAAAGTGAAACTAGAACAATTTTTTTTATTAGTTTTCATTATTATTTATATACGTTCGCACTTAATTTTTTAACTGTGAAACGGGATAATGTGTATTGAAATAACGGGTGGGCCTATGAGTGTTGGCGATTTAATTCTTCAATTTCTCGGTAACGCGCGGCGCGGGGTGGCGGGGGGATATGTTGTTCGCTGCGCCGCTCCCTGGAAATTTAGTCGCCATGGAGCCGTACACGTGCAGCGTGCATTTTGTGTCCGAGCGTATTACGAAAACAATAAATCAGTGATTACTGCACGACGTTTGTATCGGCATGAACACGGTTTACACGATTTAAGTGAAGTTCCAAGCGCCAATGTGATACGAAAATGAATCAGAATGTTCAAAACAACCGGCTCAACAGTACCAATTACGGTTCGTGGTCGCCCAGTTTCTGCAAGATCAGCCGACATTGTGGAGCGTGTTCGTGTTTCAGTTCAGCGAAATCCGCAACAGTCAACACGTAAGAGAAGTCAGTCTTTGGATGTCAAAAGAACAACTTTACGACGAATTTTGAAACGTGATTTGCATTTGAAGGCTTATAAGATTCAGATAGTCCAAGAATTAAAACCCGATGATGCCAATAACCGACTTAACTTTGTCAATTTGATGCTAGAGCGGTTCAACAATTTCAACAACGTGATTTTTAGTAATGAGGTCAATTTTCGCCTTAATGGCCATGTGAACAAGCAAAATTGTCGGTTCTGATCCGAGACTAATCCCCGACGCTTGCATGAACGTCCACTTCACAGCCCTAAGCTTGTCGTGTGGGCTGGGATAACGTCAACCGGTATTATTGGACCATACTTTTTTGAGGACGAAAGAGGGCATGCGATGACGGTTAGAGCGAACAATTATTGCAACATGCTAGCAGACTTTTTGGTGCCAGCTTTGCAAGAACTTCAAGGCAATACCTCGAGGATGTGGTTTCAACAGAATGGGGCCACATGTCATACGGCTCATTTCGAAAAGGGGGGATATTGAATGGCCCCCACGTAGCCCCGACCTCTCTCCATGCGATTATTTTCTATGGAGCTACCTCAAATCGGTAGTCTACGAGAATAATCCGACCAATTTAGAGCAGTTGAAGAGGAACATTATTCAGGAAAGTAACAAAATACCGAGAACAACGAGTTTTCCAAAATTTGCGACTTCGGTTCCAAGAGTGTCAAGCAGCCGAGGGAAGCCATTTGGACAACATTATTTTTAAGTCTTAAAAATTCCCATGCTTCTACTTTTTAAAAATACAAATATATTTTTTTTATGTTTCGTAGTTTTTTTTTTTTAATTGAATATTTAAACCGCCAACACCCTTATGGCCCACCCTGTATAAGCACGATAGAAGCAACTACAACGCCTAATCATCTTTGATATATACAGGGTGGCTGATGAATATTGCGACATGAAGAAACTGAAGTAAAATTTTTATATATCGTAAACAAAAAAGAGTAAAGTCGAATAAATATCGAAAAAGCTGCTACAACAGGAAGTAATAATAAAGAAGCATGACATAACTCCAAATTATCATTAACATTATGCGTCTCCATAGCGCAGCGGCACCACCGAAGTATTAGGGCTACGTTACATTGAACGGTTATTTGACTTAAATGCGCAATGTTTAAGACTTCGATATTTCCTAAATTTAGATAGTATCAGAAGCAACACAATATGAGACCCTCCGCAAGCTTCAAAATTCAAATCATTATTTTTCCTATACAATTAAATATCACCTTACTTGACACAATTCTTGATATGGGCTTCAGCATCTCGGTGGAATTGAATTCCGGGTGGTACGCCCATCGCGGACTAATAATTTCAAGTTATACAGTCGAAAATTGTTCGTTCTGGCTGCATCCGCCTAAATTAATATCATAATCAACATCGCAAATAACGGGTTATCCACTTAGTGGTTTCAAAATCGCCGGTCAGCTGTTAATTACCCGTCATCTGAAGTGCTATTTATTAAGTGAAAGGTTTGCCATTTACGAATATGGATAGTTTAGCAATCGAAGAATGCGTAAAAATAGTTAAAATTTACTACAAAAGTGGGGATTCAAACGTATGTAAGCAATTTTCGTGCTTTACGGAGAGATTATGATCGTCACAATTAACCTATTGTGCAAGGAATTTGCAAGATTATAAAGAATTAAATTAAAAATTTGAAGGGATTGGGAGCGTTACAGATGTGGTCAGGGTTGTCTAGCATCGCAATGTACGCACTGCCGAAAATATCGCGTCTGTTAATGAAAGTGTGGCAGATAATTCGAATTTCGAGCGCTGTGGCCTGCAATTGGAGATAATGGAAGTGGGCGATATGTGCGACCGATTTTGGCGTTATTGCATGAGGAGTTTCCAGAAAGCGTAATCTCACATTTTGGCGACGGCAATTGGCCACCAGAATCATGCGATTTGACGCCGTTACATTTTTTTGAGCTACGGCAAAGACCGTGTTTACGCCGATATATATGTATATATTTGGCTCATGATCATATGAAGGGATAAAATTGCCTCTGGTTTTAGGATACATTATACATTATAAAGGGTGGCGCATAAGTAACGTTAACGGCGACTATATTGAAAACGTTCTTGTGCATCATTTGGTTTTAACCCGGGAATCAATTGCATTTTATATGGTAAAAGATGTAACATATGTAAAATTCTTTGCAAAGACCGCCTAGACATCTCTAACTGCTGAGAACGTTGCCTGGTAGAAGTTTCGGGGTTTTCCTCAATACATGCTTGAACTCGAGCAATGGTCACTTCATTTCGAACTACCCGAGGTCTTCCAACACGCAGAAGATCACAGACAGCCTCTTGTTGCCCAAAACGGTGAATCACTCGATCAATTGTTGGAGCGCTAGGGCATTTCGAACATGAAAGAAATTTCGATATGATCTGAATAATCTAATGCTGACTTTCAAAGTAAAATTGAACAACTTTGGTTCTTTGTTCTGTGCTGAGAATTTCCATCATAAATTTCCCAAGTATTATTAGGCTAATTCTGTAAAAAGACGAAAAAAAGACTTAAACAAAAAATGTATTCACTGATCAAATCTTAACGTTACATATACGCCACCCTATATATATACTAAATTATTCGTTATCTAAGATTTTTTGTATTTGCCATTGAGGAATCATGCAATTTTGTTGTTTTGAATGCAGTACAGGATAATTGGGCTCAGGTTTTATTGTAATATTAAGTATGAATAACATGAAAATGAAAATTGGTGATAACATTTAATCTACGCCGTACCTTCCACATTTCCAGAACTGGGACTTAATCTTCTTTTTCTTTGATGACTTATGCTTCATATCTATAAATTTGCGTACACTGTGCGATAAGTTATTGTAAAATATTACAGCTGTTTTTATAGTTTTGTAAACAATTTTCTACTTATGATGTTTAACTTTTGTTTTAGCTAATTAACCTTAATACTTGTTATGGTTAGTTGTTGTTAAATTTTGCTATGTGTTGTAGTATTGCTTCGTTACACGTAAATGTAAACCAAACGTCAACCAACACGCTATTTCCAAAATTAGTTGTAATAAAAAAAAATATATATATATATTTATATATATATATAAGTATACCCAATTCTTTTTGGTATACTTATATATATTTCATATTGACTCCTCCGCAATGTTAATTTTTTACATTATCTATCATATTTCTTGTTTAGACCTGCAAACTCCCTACTACGACTCGTTATGTGATTCGGAACGGTATTTCCGTGGTGACTGGCAATTTTGATTGTGTTAATTTTTGTTAGTATGTCTGTACCCATGGATAAAATGTACAAATTTAGGAGATTATGAATTTGACTATACGAAATACTGAATAACATGAAAAAAATCCATGTGGAGGATGATGCAGATGGAGAAGTCACAGCAGGAGATTGTTCGGTCGTCTTATATGCGGAACAATAAAATGCTTAGCAAGCTACAATCCTAGCTTGCACAAATGCGTTTTATATGTTTGGCAAAACATTGATATTTATGTTTCATTTTCATTAATGCTATTTTTGGATGCATTGACAAAATAATTGAATTCAATGACTTCTAGCCCTTTATTCTCTTTTTCCCCCAAATTTGTCAGGATTGTATTGCATTCGGAAAAGTGGTCGATTACAAAGAAGAAGTATATGATTTTGCTTTACATGTGCGAAAATAATAATAGTAGGCGTACAAGGATCAGCACCCGAAGTGTTACCAATAAAAAATGCTGTAAACGCTGTTAATTTTGATTTTTTTTTGTATAAAAATGGCCTGGCGGTATTTTGTCCTTGTCTCGGGGAAGAGCATTCTTCTTAGTCGATATTTTGGCCTCCAGATTGGACCACATGAAGAAATCCATAATGTTTAAGTCTGAAGTATATGGTGGCAATTGCTGTGAAGAAATGAATTCGGGAGCAATTTGCTAGTCTAAATTGACCTCTGATTTGCACTCTAGGCATATGCGATGCTTTCGATTGTTCACCAAATGTGTTTTAACCCCTTTCATCGTAGTTCATTTTTGAAATTCGAGTAATTTTTGGCGATGTTGTCGTTTCTGAATGTCCATCTCCATAACACTTTGATGGTCCGATACACAAACGTTCTGTTCATGTTTACATATTGTAGTCTATTAATAATGGCTAGTTGACGATTTCCATACACATAAAAAGCGCTAACACTGTTCCAATTGAGTTCCATTTCTATTACTTTTTTAATTGTGTAGTGTTGAAAAAAAATCTGCAGTTTCTAAACGTGTGGTCCAATTTTAATGATATGGCTATAATGGAGCTAGTCTACGGTCTTTGTTAAACGATTTTACGAACCTTAAATTTTTACGATTTCAGATTTATCCACTTTAAATTGATGTTTATTTTCTATAAATTGCAATATAGAATTGATCTTATCCTGAACTTGAATTTTAGAATTTTCAAATAGAATGGAACACATAGTGTTATATTTCAATATAATTGCCATAGCTAGTTTGTAACAACTGATGTCGAATATGAGTTGTGAGTTTTTATGTATTCATTTCAGAAAATTTTTACATCAAACAACTATTCCTATGTGTACAGACACACATGTATTAAATAAAAGGTTTATGAAACTGAAAAATACAATTTTGTTGGGATAGGGTTCACTCAAACTTTAGGTAATATCAATTTCACTGCGAGGAGCTAAATTTCGTGTTCAACAATTTTACACGTGGAAAATATAAGGTAAACATATTGAATATCAGTGTTTTGGAAATTGTGTTTAGAGTCTAGTAATTCATAAAATGATGATGTCATAATGATTACAAATGACTAAATATTTTTTAATGAAATTTTGCATTTACAGAAAAATTCCATAATTCCAAAAAAAATTTTCAAAAATTCCCAAAAATTGGATTTTTTTTTCTATATTTTCGGTATTAAAAAAGGGTGAAAAATTCACTTTGCAGAATTATTCAGACTGTAAAAACCAGATATCCGTTTTTTGATACCAGTGGTGCGTTCGTTGGTTACCACCAACAACAAACCACGAGTTGTTTCTCGTAAAAATTCGAATTTAGAAAAAAATATTTGCTTTACAATGTCCGTTATGAATTTACCTTTCAGAAAAATGTAAATATATTATACTTTTCTTAACGAGTTTTTTTATAAAAGGAAGAATATTGCGAAAAGTTCATCTTTCAAAAATTTTTTATTTTAATTACGTATAACTAATTCTGTGGTCACAACCCATAACAGCCTAACTCGAGTTAGGACACAATTGAGTTATTAGCACCATCGTATTCAGCGTAAATTTAAATTTATTTGCTCTAAATTTTTCATGTTTGTATATCTTCTAGGAAGGCAATTAATCCTGAAAAACCTAATAGCTTAAGTTATTTTTCTAAATGACTGTTTTGGCATAACTGCCTAAGTCAATTTAGGATTACAGCAAATGTAAACATTATTTTTCATCATTGCCTAAATCAACTTAAGTCGTTAATCCAAAAAAAATAAAGAAACAATTTTATTTTCCTAACTAACTTGAGTTAAGCTCTTATTCCGAATTACAATTTCGTTTTTTGATAAACATAAATTGAGTTAAGGTCTTTCTCCAAACTTAAAAGTTTTTTATTTAATCTGGAATAATAGCCTAACTCAACTTGAACTTTTTGACTTTCTTTCGTTCAACAATTCATAAGAACCTAAGTGTCTTTTTCGATAATATTTTTTGACTGCGAGAATAAACTACTATTTTTTGTTAACAACTAAGTAAAAAAATACGTTTCCTTGGAATCTGTAGCAAAGTTTTCCAAAAAACACCTTCTCCTGATTTTCAGTGAAGATTCAAAACTTTAAACTCCTGTACTGAAAATATTGAAAAACAGACTTAGGCTGTTATGGGTTGTGACCACAGAATTATCATTAGTTTCATATTTTTTTAGTTGCTTAGAATTTTGTACAACAAAAACATGTTAAAAAATTTGAGTAAAATTTGTTTCCGCTGTTATCAAAAAAATGAACTAAGGAAAATTTTTATTTAAAAATTCGAAGAACTCCTCAAGTGTAAGAGATAAAACAATGATTTTGAAGATCTAAACTAGAGAAATACTTACAGAGTAAACGTAACGTAGTAAACTACACCTCTGCTACAGCCATATGAATTTCATCAAAATCGGACCACCCGTTTAGAAACTGCAGATTTATATTCATTTTTTTTTTTCAAAACCACCTACTGTACACCATAAACAACATGCCTCCGCCAGCTTGTAAAAACCATAACAGACTGTTAAAGAATAAAGGCGCTGTTGAAACCGTCTGATTGCAACAGCAGCGTGAAGTTGGTAACACTTCGAACGCCTACCATAGTACCTTTTTCATATGGTCTTCACACGTTCGATGTACCCGTCCTCTTGGAATATGTCCTCTAGAATACGTCAAATAATATCAAGGAAAATAAATATTTTGCTGCAAACATGCTACAACTCACCGGGTCTTGGACCTGCATTTTTATAGTGAACCTAAACCTGAACATAATTGAGCATCTTTATAAAAGTCCTACCGCAAGCAATAAAGTAACGTGATAAGATTTAAACCGCGGAATTATGTGGTAGTAATAAATCCTGAAATTATGTTAAATTAGTTGCAGGATTAAGAAAACCATTAATTTTAAATGTTGCTATTTTTTGCCAAAGATATATTATCAGAATTTAGAATTGTTGGTGGCTTAACCTATATAATTTCCCGTTCGATCTAGCTTTTGATATTGAAATAATTAATTTTTTCTGTATCAGAACTGTCAGCAATACATCAATTTTAGAGTTTCGTTCTATCAGTCTACGTATAAATTATTTAAAATACCTGTATTCTGTTGTCTGAATCTGTTATTCGGAATCTCTGAAGATGGCTAAAGAATTTAGCCGAAATATAGGAAAACCTAAAAGAAAAATCATTGTCCTTTAATACCAGGACCTAACAGCCGAAAACAACAGAAAAATATAACATTTGAAGCTATTTCAGAACAGTTCAAATTGCAACCCTGAAGTGGTGCGTGCTAGATTAGTGCTAGAATTTGCTAATTCCTTCCAAGCTCTCGACAGTGGAATGTGAAAAACTATCAAGTTGTTTGAGAGACTATTATGCGAAAGTTATATTTGTTATGGCAACAATTTTTATCATATACGATGATAAAAATGAAATAATGGTGACTGACCAAATTTCAAAATATTTATTATACGCTAGCCTGATTTTAATCAAACCTCCACGTTCTAAAAATTCGTAACAATAGACGCAAATGCTGTGTTTGTTATTTTTTAAGTAGTGTTTATAATGGTACTTCAGCTGGCATAAAGCAACTACGAGTGTATCTAATTTTGGGCGCCAACTACACGAATCAAGTACCACATTTAATTTAATATACGATGAGGTATTTTTCAGAAGAGACATATACCCATTGTCGAATGTGCTAAAATATTATATGTGCTAATATACTATATTGTATGTTACTAAACTAGCTTTAGAAGAGAAGCATTTTTCGAAACACAGTTCCGAAAAAAATGTAAGTGTCGTTATACATAGCAGCGGCTTTTTAGTTTTGAATCGTATACATAGTCAACAATTGTGGATTTCTATAATCTGCTGCGTGAAATATACCTTTCTCTATATTATTCTCAAATAATAATATTTTTATTACTTTATTCTATATTTACAGTAAGGGGGGAAAACGAATCCAAAAGTAACAACGCCTCTCGTCTTTCTTTTTACAGATTATAAAATCAATAGGAAACGGATATTACACACAGGAAACAACAACACATCTACACATCAGCTTAGTCCTCCCCGTCGCCTCCCCTACTACCCTCCATCGTCGTGTAGAAATAAATTGGAAAAACGTTGAATTAACAAACAACACAAAGTTGTTACAAAAATTCACACATAAAACCTACAAGAGAATTAAAGTTATTGATGAAGAGGGTAAGTATTGCTTGCCACTTACCGTTTCCATGATATACGCCGTCATGCTGATCATATCAATATTTTATATTTTATAGAAACGCTATTAGGGAGAAGCTTCCAACGTTTGCAGCTCAAGCAGACATACAGAAACGGGCAAATATAAACTTTCAAATACAAATATCTAGATATATATACATATATACACAGACATAATGGAGTTACGTGTTGGTAATAAATATCGTCTTGGACGTAAAATTGGCTCTGGATCTTTTGGCGATATCTATTTAGGCACAACTATTAACACAGGCGAAGAAGTTGCTATAAAGTTAGAATGTATACGCACCAAACATCCACAACTACATATTGAATCAAAATTCTACAAAATAATGCGTGGCGGTATCGGTATACCGCGTATTATCTGGTGTGGCAGTGAAGGCGATTACAACGTTATGGTTATGGAATTACTGGGACCCTCTCTGGAAGACCTTTTCAATTTCTGCAATCGTCGTTTTACACTGAAAACGGTATTGCTGCTGGCCGATCAAATGATATCACGCATAGATTTCATACATTCGCGTGACTTTATACATCGAGACATAAAACCGGACAATTTCCTGATGGGTTTGGGAAAGAAGGGCAATCTGGTGTATATTATCGATTTTGGTCTAGCGAAAAAGTTCCGCGATTCGAGGACAATGAAACATATACCATATCGGGAAAATAAGAATCTAACGGGCACGGCACGTTATGCATCCATCAACACACATTTAGGTATCGAACAGTCAAGGCGAGACGATCTCGAGTCCTTGGGTTATGTTTTAATGTATTTCAATTTGGGCGCCCTGCCCTGGCAAGGACTGAAAGCCGCCAACAAACGCCAGAAGTACGAACGTATTTCCGAAAAGAAACTATCCACAACAATAGTTTCACTGTGTAAAGGCTTCCCTAGTGAGTTTGTAAACTATCTGAATTACTGCCGACAATTGCATTTTGAACAGCGCCCGGATTATTGTTATCTGCGGAAATTATTCCGTAATTTGTTCCATCGCCTGGGGTTCACATACGACTACGTATTCGATTGGAATTTGTTGAAATTCGGAGGACCACGCAATCCCCAAGCCATGCAACAGGCCCAAGATGGCAATGGGCAGCAACAGCAGCAAGATGGCAATGGCCAGCAAACGCCACAACAACAGCCCCAACAACAGCAGCATCAGCACAACCAGAATCAGATAAACAGTGCTGTCGCCACAGTAGGAGGCAGTGGTACTCAGCAACTAATGAGTACCGGCGGTGCAGGCGGCCAAACATTAGTCAGCAGTAGTGGCGGCATAATGGGTGCAGGTTCCCAAATGTTGGTAGGCGGAGGCGGCGGTAATGGCGGCCTCACAATGGACGACTCAATGGCGGCTACGAATTCATCACGTCCTCCATACGATACACCTGAGCGACGTCCCTCTATTCGCATGCGCCCCGGTGGTGGTGTACAACCAGGCGGCGTAGTAGCCGACATAAGAAATGCAAAATAATACCTTATCTTTTAGATTTCTACCAATCTATCCAACTATTTATGTTTAAATTTCTTATATAACTTGCGTATCTAAATTTAAACAGACACAACAGCACACATACGATCTTAGAGAAAATACATGGATGCATATGTGTGTGTGTCTGCGTGCAAGTGTATATGTCGCCCCGATCCTTTCTCTGCCCCCACCCTCACAACAACCTTTCCCCCATCTAGTTTGTAGTAATTTGTATATTTTAGATGTTTTTATTAATTTCATTATTAACAAAACAAAAAACGCAATTATAAGATTTTCTTTTTTTTTCTTAGAATAAAAAAAGAAAAAACAAATCATTTCATTCATGTTCATTCATAATTTTCATCAACATAACCAATCAATCGAAGAATAAGTTTGTGTTAAATTTAACAAAAAAATCACTTATATTTTGTTTACTTACCTTGAGAGCGAGAGAGAAAGGAAAAATATTCTAAATTTGCAACAGATATAATAAGTTAGAGATCATCAACATAACGCCGCAATAAAACAATAAATAGAATTTGCTTGACGTCAACTCCAGTTGTTGGTTAGATCAACATTACAGAAGGAGCGTGGAAAATATTCAAAACTGCAAGTACAATTATCGTTTTTTGCCCATTTCCTTTCCAAATCTCGTTGCTCTTCTCCCTCCTTCTTTTGAAAACGGAAAGCGAATTAATATGTAATGCTTTAATTTGAAATGAACAGAATAGAGAATAAACGAAAAACTACTATATATATATGATTAATTGTAATTTTATACAAATAAATGAAGTTTACGTGAAAAAAAAAACAAATTTGAATGTTCCATAGATTCTCTTTTGACAAATGATGAACGAAGGTGTATGAGAGGAACTAATATTTCTGTAAGAAGAAATCAATCTAAAAGAAAACAGAAAAAGCAAACAAGTACTAAGAGGTTGTATCCACGCTGACATCTTAAATTGTGAAAACCATATGTTAAATGTGTTGCCCAATTTTCAGTCTCTTATTAATTGTTTATTCTTCCACATTGTTACATTTTAGACATGAAGGATTTGTTTACTTATTTCTATTTACCGAACGATTCAAAAGCTTATTTTAAATATGATCTTCTTAGTTTTAATTCTTCTGCATATGACATGTTTATATCCAAAATTTGTGTGAATACTTTATGTTTTCTCCTTCATAAAACTTTGTATAAATTTTAACCTCTTAACTCTGTTGTTATAAAGAAGCCAATTTTAGGAAACTGCAACAACTTTTGAAAGATATTCTTGTTACTAAGTAAGTGGTCTAACTAACACATATAAAGAAGGGCACATTTTTAAGTTCGTTGCATTTTTTCTAATTTTTTTTTCATATTTCGGATGTCATTTGTTAAAGACTAAAAACCTATCTAACAAGCATTCAATCTTAAATGTTCAAATAAACATTCTAGGCATATACGAATTGTAGCTTTATTTTTAAATTGGCTTTAAGTGACAATCGCTCAAAGAAAACGTTTTTGCACTATGTAAACAGTGCAAGGTTTTATTAATATGCTTCACTTTTACTGCTGTCTATAAGTATTTGCTTCTTTGTTTTATAAAGAAAACCATATTTGATCGAATTTTATAATTAATAAGTCCTTCGCGGAGCAACTATCCAAATCGAACTCTCACAGAAATATTAGTTTTTGCCATTCTCTTTTTCACAAATATTTTTTTTTATAAACTTTTCTCATTCAGCATTTTATAATAAATAGGTAGACGTGGTTGGTTGGTCTATGATAAAAAAAAGAAAATTTTATGCAAAAAAAATCCCTATACTTATATTCATACGGAAAATGAAATCACTAAAACAGAAAAAAACTTGCAAGATAACAGTTCTAAATTAGATAATAGCTTAAAGAATCAAAATATCTATTACAAATATGAAACAAATCGAGATTTATGTACAACCAACAAGGAAAAGTAAAAAGAACACCATCATTGTTCTAAATCGTATTAGGTATATCAAAGCCAAAATAGTTTCTAATACTTCACAAATTAACAAAAAAAAAAAAAGTGAAAACAAAATCTTCAAAGGAACCTAAACAAAAACAACAAAATAAACAGTTGCCCTAATTTCAGCTAAAATATCTACAAGAAGAAATTGTAATTTACTTGTGAATTAACGAAAGCGCCATAGCTGTATGTAGCTTGGCAGTCCTCTGATTTATTGTTTGCATTTAAGTAGTGTTTGTTGTTCCTCGAAAAGAACAAAATTTAATTTTTGGTGTGTAGATATCTCTCTTTGTGGTGTTGTAATGTCACTGTTACCGCTAAGATTCATGTTTATAATACCACCAATCGTCTAACTTAGTGAGAATTCAGAACTACTTACATCATCTTCATATATTTCTTAAATGAAGGCCATATTCTAAAGCAGGACTCTCTAACAAACTTCGGCAACTAAATTCGGTAATAACTTTGAAAATTTTTTGCAATTTTTCTTTATTTATTTAGCCATCGAATTTTGTTACTAAATTCCGGTACTGGTAAAATGTATTTTCTATAAATGACTAGAATTGTATAATCGGAAATTCAACATGTCATTCAATATACCTTACCTTTTACTGAAGCAAATCTTTCTGATGTTCGTATCCCGTCGACGATTAACAATTCTAGGTTTCATCCAAACTACAACGCAACAAAAGGCGTGCTGGCTCTTCAATAGATTCCATAGCATATTTATTATGATAACGTATGTGCCATCTATACGTTATCTACCAATGTTCGACAATGTCGCTTAGAAAATAGGCCGTTATGCGTTTTTTTAGAAAGAGTAGTTTTTGTATGTAATTATAGCGGTCGTAACCAATTCTTAGGATTTAAACAAAAATATATTTTCTAGAGATAAGTCAAATGTTTTCCCTAATTAAAATACATTTAAATATATTAAAATCTATCAAGTGTTTGTCACAAAACCATTACGGTTCCATGAGATTGTTTGGGAACCTTTTTTTTTCATCGGTGTGTTCTAGAATCCGTTATTTTAGAATCAGTTTCACGAATTCTGCTGCTTTCATTCTATTGACGAATGGAAATTTAAATATCTATTCAGAACCACAATTTCAAAATTGAAATATAAAACTTTTTGGGTTCGATGACAGTCTCACAATATTCGAATGTGTTTTGTTACAGAAGACACACAATACAATATTTTATGATAAATTTTTCATTAGCTAGAGATTCATTGCGAAATCGTCTGTAAAATATTGCCAGACCTGTACCTACTATGTGTATTGAAAATGTGTGGCAAGAAATAATCCAATCAAGCGACATATTTTACATTTTACTTAAGAAAATGAAAACGTATCCTACACTTCATTAGTATTTCTTTAACCCCGCTCTCTCTATTCGACATCGTATTCATTTTTAAAACCTGAACGATCACATTAATACCGAAGTGAAGTTTTCATTTTTGAATTCTATGTTAGAATCCAAAAGACGGATGAATATGAATAGCTAATTTTTTTCTAATCACATTGCAAATCCTTTCTAATGGCCTTGATATAACAGAAACGTCCATTTAGCACTTTTAACAGAATTTTCTTAGCGAGAGAAACGCCTCTGTTTCGACTTTCGTCTTTAAATTATAACCAAACGTGTTTTAACTTTTTTTTTTAAATGTAATTAAATTTAAATTTTTTTGCGAAAAATTAAAAAGAAAACAAAAGCAACTGTTTAAAAAAT
>JAHXMU010000109.1:128085-148844 GCA_019455685.1 Philornis downsi | reverse complement strand
ATAAACAAACAAAACAAAAATGTAGAAATGCAACAACTCACAAATTTACTATATTAAAAAAAGAAAACAAAACAAATTTAAATAAAAAAAAAACAAACTGATAACTGAAATGAGTATAATAATAAAACAAACAAATGCAAAGAAACCAGAATAAACACTAAATTTTACTTTAAGTGGAAGAAGAGTATATTATAGTTAGCGTAAAAACAACAACAAATATTCAAAACATAAAATTAAAAATTTCTTTATATAAAAATGCTTATATATAAAAATAAAACGAATGAGAAAATAAAATATATTTCATTATAGACTTAAACAAACAAATAAAAACATGGAATAAAATCAACAAACTTTTTTAATAAACGTTTTTATTATGATACATTATAAAGAACATTTAGTTAGCCTTAAAATGTTTTTGGTATTGTTTTACGTTTGATGCATATTGATTTTAAGTTCATCATTTATTTTCCTTACTTGTAAATTTTATATATGTATACAAACTATATAATACATAATTGTACTGCATAGAAATGAACTCATTATTTTTTAAGTTTCTCTTATGTTTCAATATTGCATAGACTTTATTTAGCAAGCAACAAAAATAAAATAATAATTATATTGCTAAATAAAAAGAATACAAACAACCAACAAATAAACAAAAAACAACAACAATGAGGATACAAAAATATGTGTAGTTATAGTATATGGAATTAAAACGTAATATCGTAACATTTATGTTATATACCTAAATATAATTGTCGATATTTAAAATATGCCCTCATCCTCACACCACCCCTGCCACCATATATTGAGCTTGCACATTATTATTTGGTTAAAACTCTAAAACATTACATAATGTACAAACCAATGTTTTAAAGCTTTAGCCCAGCCTATGTATAACTTCTCCGATTTTTTTTTTTTTACTATCGTCATTTTGCTAGTTATTATTAATCTTAATTGAAATTGTTACTTTCAAATAATTTTTATTTTTGTTTTTTTCTTATTCTATTTAAGTGATTCGGTTAATGATTGATTAAGTTTTTAATTTGAAATCAACCAATTTTATTGGTTATAATTATAATTTTTATCGTTTAGTTTAGATTTCTTTATGACAAATATTAAATATTTAAAAAAAAAAGAAATGAATATATGAACAAAAATAATTCACATTTGAAAGAAAAAGAAGTAAACACTTATATAATAATAGGAATCATACAAAAACAAAACCCCAACAAACACTGTAAAATATTAATATTAAACTAAATTAATAAAACTAATACAAACTTTAATACCTAAATATACAATTCTATATATAAAGCAAAAATATTATGTATTTTGTTTTCTATTAGTTTTCGCATCTTGTTTTTGTGTTCTTGCGTCATACGTCATCTCATTAACATTCGGATTCGATAGCAAAATTTTGTTAGTAAACTTGAATTTTGTGTAAAAAAAAGTAGTAGCCCGAAGTGCCATGTTAAGTTGTGTAGTTTAATTTTAACCGAAACAAGCTAAAGCTGGTATTTAGGCGTGCCTAGAAATTTGTACGTGTTTTTTTTTTAACAATTTATTGGCTCAAACCATTAACTTAATCATTTTTCTCCAACGTTTCGTTTTCTACGCTTAGCATTAAATTCAATGTGCCGGTTGCATCTATGAAATAAAGCAATAAATATTCCGTTCAACGGTCCTAGTCATTGCAGTTAAAATATATACGGTGTCTAAGGGTTTTCACACATAACAGCACAGAAGGCAGCGATTTTAGGCGGATAGCATTAGAAAACATGTATTACGATGAAAATATCAAATATCCAAAAGGAAGAAACTTTTTAATATTGAGTTCCCATGCGGAAACCATTGGGTATTCTTTTTTAATTTGTTGTTCAGAAGACAGCATGCATGCGAGTTCTGATAGATTTATTAATTCTGTCATTACTTAGACAGGCAACATTCATCGAACATACCGGCTCAGAAAATAGACGACCTATGATTTTATAAATGCCTAGTCATTCGATCAACATATTACTCTGTCATTCCTTCTAAAAACTTATGGCGCGATTCATTTGCGGCTTGCTCGAAAACGTATGCATCACATTCGAGTTTAATTTTTAAATTCCACAACTTTTAAGGTATTCTCTCGCAAACGAGACCAGAACTCGTTCCAGAATTTTCTTTTTTAAAATAAAAATCGGGTGGTGGGGCAGCAAACTAATTGCAATGTTATGACTTCTCTATACACAAATAGTATAGATAATATATATTAATATTGTAGGCTGGGGAAGCTAATTTATGATTTTTCTTATCTCAAAACAAGCTGTGAGAGTCATGTTTCAAATGAATCCACTAATAATATGGCCTATTCTAAGATTCCAGCACTGCGAGTGATGCAAGTAATGTTGGGCTTTCAATCCCAAACCTGTGGATCGCGTATCTGTGCAAGCTTTAAACTTTTTGTAACCCCAAAGGAAAAAAAATAGATATGTGATATAACCACCCTCCATTTGGATGAGTTTCTCAGCCTTTGAGTCCGTTGTGATCAATCCTAAGTGTGTTTACGTACGTCCTTTATGGTATCACAGAATGTAATTCTCGTTTAACTCTCATTTACGTTTTATATGCACTTAAGCCCTTATTCTTTCTAGACCATTCTGTATTTTTTCAATAACTTAAAATTCGCCTCATACAGATTAAGGAGGTCTGTCGTCCGGTAGATGTATTAACGAAACCGACGCATAAAATATTTTAGCAGATTATCGATGAGCGTCATATTATTGATGTCAAACATAACGTTTACTTTGTAACTCTTCAGTATACAAAGTTACACATATTTTTGAACAGTTATTTTTTATTTCATACTACTTATCTCCCTATTTCATACGCGATCATTTATTATTTATTAAACTGTCTTGTGCACCCATTAAAGCTCTGAATCGGCTCTTTCCGCCCTTCGTACATTAATTGTATCATGAAAGAAAGCATCTCTGAGAAGTATTATACTATCTGCATGTTCTTAACCTTCTGCAAATCTACATATTAAGATATGGCTGCACTCTTTGAACGTCTGCAACATCTTGATTTATAACCTGACTTTCCGAATTACCCCTTCAAAAGAAAGCATGCAAATCGCACTCACCTGTACACCGATTAGAAGACTGTGATCATTTGAAAAAAGAGCTTACTTATTTCGAAGTGGCTAAAAAATAAAAGTTGTGGTTGTTCCTTACTAAACTGAAAGCTTGATTGACTACGATAATTTACAAAATGTTTCGGCTTTACCAATAGCCATTCATAAGCTGTACCTCTTCAAAATAATAAAGAAAACGCGCCGTGAGGATAAATTAGAGAGAATATACGTTGATAGATATGTTCAGATCCGTAGCAAATTATATGAAAAATTTGTAACATAACCCTAAACATAAGTGAAATTTTGGGTTTAAATGCAATCAAAATTTCTTTAAAACAAAAGAAAGTGAGAAGTAAAAATGTTCACTATTTTGTGATTTTACAAAAGTCCGTCACATGTAACGTAATCATGGTAAATTAAGTTGAAATTCCTAATATAAATTTCTGTATACTCTTAGTTTTTACCTTTCAATGGCATCAATTTAGGAGTATTAACTTAACATAATATAAATATTGCAGCTTATAATGCGATTATAAAAATAGTTACATCGAATGTACGGAGGTTATTTTAGACTTTATAAAAATTTGCGTCAAATTGCCTTTATTTAAATTATTTATATTTAGGCCATGTTGCAATTTGCCCATGGAGTTTGATAAGGATATTTTTTTTATCTGCCTGCAGTTTTCTCAGCAGCAGTAACACAGGTTTACTACTTCTAATTGAAAGAGTTAAACCATTTAAAATGCAGAAATAATTTTGAAATTTACATAAAGTCAAATGGACTTTCATCTACATTGATTTGCCCTCAACACAAACAAAACTATAAAACTAAGCTATACCTTCAGATATTCAAAATTGAACAAGAAAAAGTACTCGTATGTATAAGAATAGAAATAACTATTTCAGCAAAAATTTACAATTCATTCTCATATGAATATGATTAAGCAGAATTTAGTTATAACTATTTATTTTCTTGGTGAAACTTGATTCTTTTAGGATTTACCAATATTGAAACAATATTTCATGCGCATTAGGTTACCTTTCGCTTTAAATTAACTGTAGTAACAAGGGACTCATTCCGGGCAGGGTTCCATTCACCATCGTGGTGATTATATTTAATTTATCTAAGTATATAGCTAATCACAATTTCGGGCTGCTTAAAAATATTAGAAAAAATGTATATTTTTCTCTCAATTTGCATATAACACAAACCTTTATTCAGAGATGTTTATAAAACGCTCTGTTGAAGTTTTTAAAAAAATAAATTTTCTAATTATTTTTTTTTTATTACTAAGATATATCTTGATGTAAATAGTTAGAAACCTCAAAATAAATATAAATATATAAGGCATAAACTATAATTGTAAAATAAATATAACCAAAACAAAACAAATTTTAAACGACATAATATAATATTTGATAACCGTGATAATACAAGCATAGTATAAAACAAATATTGAATTTAAATTCCCCACAAAACCAACACAAACACGAAAAAGGTTTAAATGTTTGTGATAAATGTAGGAAATATGTTTAGTTTGAACACTATTGGCGGTCATGTCATCACCAACATCTTTAAGTGAATGTGGAATACCTGAAGTAAACTTTAACTTTCGTCAAAGATTTTTACGTTGCCACTTAAAATTCTCGTTTCGGGATTTTGTTAAACAAAAAGGCTGATGATTATGTTCAGTTTGTATATTTCGCGATATCGATCCTTTAAACAGCTGATTGTTATGTGTGAAATTCGCGGTTGCATGGAGCGAAAACGCCAAACACTTAAAATTACTTCATATTCCTGGCGGTCCATATTAAGATATAAAGCAAGTTTACATTTCAACTGTACTCGTCTGTTTCAAAAACTTGTTACCTGCAATTTTGTTAAATGAAGTCTTGAAACAAAAAATTTGTTGAAAGTCATAATTGGCGTAGTTTATAAGGAACACGAAATCTATATTTCAAAATTCCAACTACCCCAAATATTGAAGGTTTTTATATGAAAAACACACTTTAAAAAATCTAGATAAAAATATTAAACCCCATACAATAATACTTTTCTTCAGAAACATTCAGATCCAAATCCACACGAAAAAAGACAAACTATTTCCATTGAGTGGAAAACCATGTTTTGTTAATAACCTACATTTCGACATTTAATTTTCAATCGCCGAATTCAAATGACATTACACTCATGTACGTTAATTTAATAAGCCACTAGATATTATTAATAAACTAAAAAAAAAAATAATATTTTTATTTACGGTATCTAATAAGTTCATAACTATATAAAACGACAAGGATTTAGGTGTAAACATACAAGTAAAATATTTTCTAATTTAAGGCTTCTATTACGTGTACATTATTTATAAATATAACTCATTTTTATGTATCACTTAAATTTAAAGAAGAAATAAAAAACGTAAATAAAATAACTAAGCAAAATCCCCAAAATGCCCACTAAGATAGTGTAATATGGATAAGTACGTAAAATGAATATACGAGTACATACATATGTATTTGGTGGTGACATTATTAATAACCATATAATTTGTCACAAGTGGGTTCATTTCAACATATATCTGACTAAATTTACCAAGAACCATTATTATTCTTTAATGTAACAAAAGAACTAAGCTAAAAAATGAAAAAAGGAAACAATTTTAATCAGTGATAAATTAAATTTTTCCCAATAAATAAGAAAGTGCACATGAAAGATGTGAAATATTTATTGACTAACAAATAATGATAAAGATGATCGAAAGAATAAATAAAATAAAAATAATTTTCAAAAAAAAAAATGTTTTTTACTAATTGTTTGGTATGAGCAACTTAGATGCTCAGTTCAAGATTATGAAGCGTCCAGTTCGGGTTTTTACATTTGGAAGCTATAGTTTTTAAAAGAGATTCGATTTTTTGTCGCTTTTTATGTGTAGGAAATTGGGTTTGTTTTTTTTAATTCCAAAACAAAACAAATTTAAAAAAAATATATAGCACTTTTAGAGCAAAATATGAAGAAATCTCAGCTGTAATCGACGAAAACAAAATATGAACAACAACAAAAAAAAACGAACAAAAAAGTTTATTTTTACACGTTTATTGGTAACACGCAATATTTCGAAAATCTCTTGCTTTTAAAGAAATAAAATTGTACTGTTTTGTGACCCATATTAAATTTTCGTCCAAATTTAGTACTTATTTTGTATGGCGTGAACTAAATTAAAGCCGAAATTTAGCTATTCCGATTTAATTGAAGTGTGTACTTTTGGGGACATTCTCTAATCTGAGTGCAAGAATTTTTTTTTTTTATATTTTTACATCTGACCCAATTTTTAAGCTACAGGGTTCCCAATGTCAAAATACATATCGTGTTATATGTACAAACTATTGATATGGCATTAACCCACTTTTTTATGTTATTTGAAAAGAGGCTACAGCGACTGCGTAGTACAATTTTAATTCCAAAACAAAACAAATTTAAAAAAATATATATAGCACTTTTAGAGCAAAATATGAAGAAATCTCAGCTGTAATCGACGAAAACAAAATATGAACAACAACAAAAAAAAAACGAACAAAAAAGTTTATTTTATCAAGGTTATATCAAAGGAATTCCGTTTGAATATTTTGTTTTAAACGCTCTCCCTTGGTTATATTGAAGATTAGAACTACTATCAATTGAGATAGAAGCTGCTGCTTGCTAATATCTCTCGCTGTCTGTTTTATTGGTAATTACAAATACATATAAATTTTCTTTTTCTTTTTGAAAAAAATAAGTAGTTGATAATATGTCATTAAGTCTCCAAAAACTTTTTGTTTAGCTAAGAGATTATTATTATTGACAATAGCGAAACGTAGTTATTTGTAACTTTAAAATAGCTGGTAGGGCAACAACTATAAATTAGTAGTGGAAAGTGTCAAATTATTAATGTAAAAGAACAAATAGAATAGTACTAGTTTTTATTGAAGTTAATTTCGGCTTTATATCGAAACTCAAAAGTAATTACATTGGATGAAGGCATTGACTCTAATTCCGTATCCATACTTCTATCAAAAAATATTGGCAATTTTTGGTTTCGTTTTTTTTTTTAATTTCCTGAAGATGTTCAGTTTGCATATATTATTGCTGTTTGCATGTTGAAAAATTTCATTTCATTTATTCATACATCGTAATACAGGAAAACCAAAAAAAAAAGTCAATCATATAACATCGCAAACGAAATACAAAATTCTTTAATACAATATTAAATATTCAAAAAAAAATTTAAATATTCAAAAAAAAAAATATTCAAAAAAAAAAAAAAAAAATTTCGTGGATACAGAGGGAGCCGATTCCAAGCTCTGAAAATGCGCACCGTAAACGATTTTAAGAATATAGACGAGCCTGATATGAGGAATTACAAGTTGTGGATTTCTAGTGGTGAACCAGATATTACCAATTTATAAAATGATTTAATGATTCGAAATTCAACATAATTCTCAAAGGGAACACGTAAAAAACGTATAGCGTATTATATGATCACAGCGCCTCAAACTATACACATATCTTACCACCATATTAAAAATCTTTTCAATTTTCCTAAGGCAACCAAGATTTCTTCCCGAAAAAAGCTTCAATACCATAATTAATTTGAGACATGTGCAAGGCATGAGCTAACCTCTCTTTAATATGAATTGGAAGGAATATATTCATATTGTACAACTTCCGCAGACAAAAAAGTATCTTTGTAAATTTAGAATCAATGTGAGCACGAAAATGAGGTCGTTTATCAAGTGCTATGCCGAGGCACTTCATTTCATCTACAAACTCAATACTGTTTCGATTAATGTTGATGTCAAAATTCTGTACAAACTATTGATATGGCATTAACCCACTTTTTCATGTTATTTGAAAAGAGGCTACAGCGACTGCGTAGTACAATTTGCACAGCAAATCAATTGTAACATTTTTGATGTAATGTGAGGCCACTTCTGGCTCTGTTTGCAAAAAACGGTATATGATACTGATATATGCAGTAGAATGGTGGCCCCATTTCCGATTATCACAGAAACACATATTAGATACTCAAATTTAGGATGTTCCTTAACAAACACAAATATGGAAGAAGGAAAAAAACTGCGAAGGAAAAGGTCAATTTAGTCAAAATAAAAATATTTGAACTCACAGTTATGTACGCTGAGGGGAATAAAGTGCCAATTTTTATGTACACCAATTTTCGGTTTTTCGACTGGATCTTATAAAATACCATCCAATTAAATTTTTTCTGAAATATTTCGCCAACATTTTGCATATGTCTTGCAGTAGATTCATTCAAAGCGCAAAAATGTTAAATCTTTATCTATTTTTGCCCAAATAAAGATGAGATGCTGACGAATATATCTCAAAAGCTGAGAAAAATAAACAAACTCGTTTGTTCTATTGAGTGCGCTGAAATTGAAGTATTGTCGGTCATACCGTGATATATAATATCTATCTGTATTTCGTCTCTAAATGGGATTTTATCCACAAGCCGTTGAGAAATGTGATTGAGATATGTGTAGCAGAGCATAACTAATGAGACTTTTACATTTAATCAAACAATCGCCCATATAACGATTTAAAAATATGTGGTTATTCATTTCTCGGTTTCAAGTAAAGTTAAATAAAACACACATAAAGCTATGATTTTGATAAAACTTTTATTTCATTATAATGCTTAGACTTTGTCAATATGTACGAAATACAATGTCATTTATATGACCGCCTTTGGATTGATTGCAGCAGTGGATCCTTTTGAGGTAGTTTTCTAAAAAACATTGTACAAAAGTTGCATTGAAATAGGCGTTTACATGCCACGTTCCTAATATTTTAAGTTTAATTCATTTTCAAAATATTTCTAAAAGTATTTGATAAATATTTTACATATGTAAAACCGATTTATGATGAACAGGGCCATAATTAAAGCCAATACGTTGAATCGTTTGTTAATTAGACGTTAACGGTTAAGTATTTCCACCCAGTTTTTTGGGAATCCTTAGCTGAATAGTTTAGCTTTGAATACTTAAAAAATTTAAAACCTTAATCAACACCTTATGCGTAATGCCAGTTAAATCACAATAATTGTAATGGTTTCAAAAATTTTAAAAACTTAAAACTGTTATAAGGGCGGTCGGTGTGGCATATTCTTCCTGGTTTACCTTGAGCACTTAAAAACAATAATTTGAATCATTGTCTTTAATTTTTTTTAATTGTTTGTTTATTAATTTAAAACCTAGTAATTTAAAGTCTCTTAGCCAACATTTCAATTAAATATTTTAAAATAAAAATTTTGAAATTAAAAGACAAACTTGTAGTTAGAATATAACAAAAAATTAACTGGTAACTATAAACTTATAACTTTGAAATTAAAGTACATTAAAAATAGGCGAAATGAAAGGAAATAAAAATAATGAAAACAAAATATTGACTGACAAAAGCCAGTCCAAGGTGCAAAAGTTTTCTGGTTAAAACATTTCAAATGAATTTACTTTAACGTCTTACAGTTCGATACTATTAAGTAAATCACGATATGCATAAATTAAAATAAATAATACTTCAAAGTAATTTTAAAAATGTATAAAAAATAAAAATTTATTATATAATTTCATGTGATTAAGATTAACTAAAAACAATAATTCGTTAAAATGCAAAAGAACGATATTCACCAATTTAAGAGCATACTGCATATGACGTATAAATCTTTTGATTTTTGGGGAAATTGGTTGTTTTTCATTTTCATGCTGTACAGAAGGTGTAGCCGAAAAAGGACAATTTTTTGCATATATTTCAGTTGTATCGCATAAATTACGTATGTGAAGTTTAACTCAAGCCTAATTTCTTTAATTAATACCGCACTTTATATGAAAATATTTCACTATGTGATCCCATTACATTATAAAGCATATCAATAGTGATAAGCAAAATATAACAGCTTTATTCAATTGCTTTCCCCTAATTTATTTCCTTACTTATCTGTGGACAACTACACAAAAATATTTTCCGCTTATATCTTCAGTTTATCACTTATGAAAATATTTACGATTCTTCCATTGAATATTCCACATTTTTATGTGTCGCCCTGTTCCGGCACACCGAACATAAATGTCACATTCAATAATGTTGTTACTTTGACATGTACACTCTTGGTGGGCTTTCGGTAATTTTCTTTGCTGAGCGGGTTTCTATTGAAGTTCCAAATAGGTTCGTAACGAAATATCGGCTTTGGCACCATTAACATTTGTTATTTTCCATTCGCTACGTTATCTGTTCCTTTGGACGCGTTTTATGTGCAGTGTGATAATAAGTGAACAGTGAAATGGGTGCAGCTCACTCGTCCGAACCACGTTCGGTTTCAATGGATAATCCAACACCGGCTGGCGTTATTGATATATCCGATGATGTTGTGAGTCGTCTGAAGAAGGGAATCTCTCAGCAAGGTATGTTGTAAACCATTTATTCAGTCATCTGCACAAACATTTTCCAAATTTTGGGTTCAGTTTGCCACAAGTAGCCATCGCTGATGAGTGTGAATGTAAAAGTAGTTGGGAGATGAAAACTAGTGACCGCGGCAACGATTATGCAACCGATAAAAATAATGCAAAATTATTATTTTAAACAATATTTTTTTTTAAACAATACCTTTCGGAATAAGGGTTATTATATGACGTCACTGTGTTATTGAAGTATGGATTTGAGGGTTTAATTACCCAACACCAAATGGGTTATGTATACTTCTGCATATTGGCTTGTTCCTGGAGCAATGATAAGGACGGGCAAATGCAACTTGTGGAGCCTTGCAGTTGATACAGCAATTGTTAACGTGCTTGTAATGAATCTCAAATATGTGCATTTGATAAACCCTTCTATATTATAGAAGTAATAGTCTATAGTCTATACGAGATTTTATATTGTTTGTTTATTGGCTTTGTTTATTCTCCTAACCTTTGCAATACTGAACAAATATCGGGCGTCTAGTTGCAGGCAAAATATTCCTAACATTTTGGAAATATAGCTTAATGGGGCATTCTACCTTAATGGGTCCTTAGAAACTTCTGGGGAATGTCACAGATTTGTTTATGAAAAACATTATAATGTGCCTGCACTAAAATTTCAGTCAGTTGAACCGATTCACATATACCTTCACCCAACGCCCTTCTGTTGCTGCTGCAAAAAATACTCTGAATTAAAGCACAATAAAAGAAGCAAAACAATAACTTTCTAATTTCCTCGGTTTGTAGAAGGGTCAATGATTTTAACTAAATCGGCCAGTTTGTGTATATGTATGTGGTAATCTAAGGGGAGTGACGATGCAATTTACTGTCATTTGTGGTACTAAATGCCTGATAGGAGCTCAATAGTACTAAATATGGTGCAACTGAATGAAAGATACGAATTTAGGAATACATAAGTGGAACAACGTAAACTGTATGGATTTACCTTGTTTACCAATTTAGCCAGTATTACAACGCAATGTAATTGACTAGAACTTAAGTAACTTCAGGCTACGAATTAGGAATTATAATGGCAAATTAAATGTAGATGAATTGCTCAATTTTTATGGGAGACTTGGCAACGTCGACTATTTTCGTTTTCAGAACTTAGGTCATCTATAGGCGAGGTTATTCCAATGCCATAGCTTAGTTACTTGATTTTCTCAAATATTACGTACAATGTAATGGATAAGAATCTAGACTAATTAGATACTACGGAGTATTTTAATTTTGAAAAATCGGCCAATTTATTTGGATGACATCAAAATTAAGTGCAACCGATCCGAAGATATGGAGCCAAGAATATATGTGTTAAATCGTTCACTTGTATGGGAGGTACCGGAAGCGGTGGGTTTAATCGTCCAATTTTTCCAAATTTTATCGAGAATTATAAAAAATATTCGGGTTTGGCGGGAAATTACATTGCAAAATCCAATTTCAGAAAACTGCAGTTGTCTTAAACCACACACAGAGTCGCTCAATCAACTTAAAAAAGTCATCAATCACCATTGGTCAGAAGATACCTGAAACACTTTCCTCTGGGTGTTACATTTTTAAAGGTACCATAATCAAATCTGGTTTGAATCGCCAGCGATCTTAATTGGGTACCTAGGGAACAGAAACCCTTATCAGACATCTGATCAAACATGAGTTTTTGATGGCAAAGTCTTTACCAATGCCATACTCATTTCCTATATAAATTTTGGTCAAAAAGAGGGCAATATAATTTTTATTTAGTTTAATTTTTTTAGTTTCTCTGCCTGTAATCTACTTAATTTTCAAATAAAAGCTCTGACTGTAAGTACAGTAAACACCACCATCTGAAAAATGACGTGGAAAATAGCGTATCATGGCTCGATATCGTTCTTCCCCGGTCTTTGAAGAAAAATGGACCGATGATGCCACTACCCCATAGACCACACTAAACTGTCGTTTTTTCGGGATGCATTGGTAATTCATGTATGGCATGTGGCTGTTCATCACTCCAGATGCGACAGTTTTGCTTGTTTACGTATCCGTAAAAATCACCCTGTATAAGACACAAAGAAAAAAAACGTGTAACTTAAGATCCCGCCCCTTGATTCAATACGAGACTCAAATAATATGCAAGACTGATCCTTTGAATGAGTATACAATTTAGTAAAGTACAGAAGGATGCAATAATTTCATTCACAACATTCGGTACAGATTTTGTAAAATTGTAGCGTCTTCATAGTTCCAAGAATACTGCCTGAAAAAATAAAGAGAAACATCAACAAACATCTTAGGTATTTACAAGATGGAACCGTTAAATACGAAGTCGATTTTTTATTGGTCTCACAAATGATGTTACCTAGATATGTGTCTTTGATGAGTCCATACAATGACGTGAACTTCTTTTTTTTTCATTGAAGATGGCCAGCTTTGGGGTTAGAACAGGTTGCGAAAAAATTTCCCGGAATTATTACCATTTTTTTTATGAATTTGATTTGCATTTCGGACATCCTCGAAACTACGACCATAAGTTGAAATTCCTCTTGCATTCCATGACTTAGATTTGTTATATGTAATAAATCTGATCTTTAGAATTCTTAACAGATATCATCTAGAAGTTCACAAGTTTGAGTTGTATCGCGCCACGAAGCTTTATTGAATCGAAACATTATAAAATCTATTTTCCTTGACCGAAATAAACACAATGTGAAAATCTCATGACAATCGGTGGAGTATTTTAAACAATCATTGGGAACAAAGATACGTATGTATATTCAATTTCATACATCTACAATTTAGGATATGACCAACTGTGACAGGATTGCTAGGTCACATAACTAGCGGCCAGTTCTTTATACTGCCATTCGGAATCGCCATTAACCTGTAGGCCCCCTTCAGTATTTCCAAAAGTAGAATGCGCGCGAATTCACTGAATGTGAGGAGCTCACCTCTAACTTTATTTATGGATGCAATGCCACATAAATTGAAATAAGAAATAGCGTAATTGAGAAAACATCATATTTGCATTTTATTTAACTGCAATAAGATATGGAAGGGCAGAAGGGTGATAATTGCTATGTTGATTTCAGATTTTTTAATATGAAATTGAGTTATATTTATAACTTCTTCATGTGAAAATATGTTGTTTAATATCCACTTGGACATTATTAGTTTATGTCACACATTTATGAGAACGTCCAATCTTCAATCAATTACCCGAAGAAATCCAATGATTTATGACGGCGCCGAGCAGATAGTTAGCCGCCCGAAGGATTTTCGTGCCTCAATTACTATAAACTGGTTGTTTGGTTGAAAATTTTGGAACTGTATTCTAAAGCAGAACGAGCAATGAAATGAATAGTACAAATATGGAATACGACTCAAAAGAAACTGGGATATGAAAAATTTCAACAAGTTACTTCCCAGTTTGTCATATATTTCATATAAGGTATACATTAATTACAAATGTATGATTATGTATTCATTTACTATCCACGTGACAAAATATTACGACATTTTAAAATAATCAATACTGCAGTATAGACAATGTGTTTTAACCATTACACTCTGTCCAAGAATTCATTCATTGTGGCTCTCTCGAATTCCTCAATTTATCATACGAAATGCCTGATACATTGCCATTACATTCACCACATTAGGCAATAAGTCCATTTGCACCATCTCTTTAACCAACATTTATTTTCCAGCCAAAGAGAATGCCCAGGCGAAATCTCCTAAAAAAGAGGCTCCTCCAGCTAAACCTGTTAAACCACCGGTAACTCCTCCTGCTGCAGCCCAGCCAGTCCCGACAGTCGTTTATCAAAGTCCACCAACTGTGGTCTACACGGCCCCAGCTGGTGCTACATTTAGCGCTAGTGATATGCGCCGCCAGAAGGAGATCGAGCTGCAACAAAATGATGCCATGTGGAAACAGCGTATGGCTCATCTGGAGCAAACTCTAAAGAAAACAAATGCCATAATGGAAAGTGAGTACTCTTCAGCGGTAGAAGATGTACGTAAACGATTTGCCACAGCATCGCCCATACATCAACTGCCACCATGTCAAGATCTAAAAGCACAAGTAATTGCCTGTTACCGTGCTAATCCTGGGGAGACTCTGAAATGTGCCGAACAGGTAGCAGCTTTCCGCAATTGTGTAAATGTTCATCGTATTAAGAAACTGGATGCAGTAGATGCTCCATCAACGGCAGGAAAAACTGCACCTGCAGCATCTCCTAAAGCGAAGGCAGCATAACCTATGGCTTAGAAGAACATAAAACATGAAGAATAAAAAGTTCCAAATAAGCAATACAAACATGTCACTTGTGACGTTTCAAATAATTTGGACATGGAGCTGGCCTTTAGTGGCAAATTATATTAAATACCTCCCGAGGAAACTTCTTTTGTTGCAGTTTTTTTAAGTTTTTTCTTTTTGCGTTTTAAAAGTGTCTTCTCTTTTCGGTTTGCCCAGGTGTAATTTACAATGAAGTGTTCTGTTAAACTTAAAGTAAAAGATAATCGATGATTAATGCGAATATCAAAGTGATCTATTAAAGAGTAATACAAATTAACTTATTCGTAAGTGTTTTTTGTTTTTATAACGATGGGAGAACTCAAAACGATACAATGCGATGTTTACCTTGGCATAGCTTTGTAAATCTTTAAAGATTCAGCGGGAAATATTGAGGTTACACTTGTAGAGTGAGGCATATTGAAATAAAGTTAAGAAACTTCTGGTTTAAATAAATTTGCAATCAATATTTCTTTCTGACGTAATTATCCGTTCCAGCGCGGTAACCAATCCTGCACTGCAACAATGGCTATGTAGTCTATGCCGTAACGTCACTTACCCACGATGTTTGCATTCCGTGATTATTGCGTGCTGCAAGAATAGATGGCACTTGAAAACCTGCTTCGGTTTTAGAAACTGTGGGGAAATGAACGAAAGTTGTATTACGCCATAACAGCGATCGACATCCAACATCGATTACATTGACGCCGCCGGCGACGTCTCCATTGTCATCGATAACGTCGCAGCGACGGATTAGATTATAGTCTTCAAAATCTTCGACATCGTTGACCTACAAAACGCCTGCAGTTTAATTCCCTGTGCAGCACCGGACAGCACAAGGGCAACATCAGCCGAGCCATCTGTAAACAGCCTGTAGTTAACATTGGTCATACAGTTTAACTGCAATGTTCTGCAGAGTAAGGCAGAATGTCGCTGCGATTCAGGAAATAAAGCTCAATGTAAAGAAAGAAACGCATTGAATGCTATGGTAGGCGTCTCACATATACTTTCTGCACTGCGGATGAATATGCAGCATTTAGAAATGTGAGCGCCAGCTAGGGAGAGATATAATAATGAGCCCTAGCCTGATAAGTGATACTACCTGTCGCTCTGTTCCCCCTATGTCATGAGACTACTGCCATCGGCAATTCATGTAGTAGCGATAAAGTAGTAGAGCGAGTAGTAGATGCACCAATGGAACTCAGCAGCAGAAGCCATCAATAACGCTAAGCTTTCTAGAACTATCGGTACTGATAGAATTATTACCTTGATGCTCAAGCATTTTGAAGTGATGTTTTTCTAAACAATAAAAGCAAATTTTTAAACAACTTTTATCATTTGTGAAATTGACTTTTTTTTTAGAATATTAGGTGCCATCTATTGTACATTTATTCAAATAAAAAATATTAAATATTCAAATATTATGTCCACATTACTAAGTTTATACCATTTACATGATATTCTGTGAAATATGAAATGAAATGCACTTGAACAATTCTGAAGAATTCGGGATACCTGTAAATGGAAATATTTTTCCCAATTTTGATTTTCCCAAAAGTAAACTCGATTGAAACGGGTGATATAAGTCCACACATAAGCAGTAAAAGAAAAAAATACATTTGCATAAAATTGAAGGTCTTATTTGTCGTATGATAGAATAATCCGATTAAAAAAAAATGCGCCGTTTTGTTTGATAACTTGTTGCCAAAAAACTTGACCGGTTGATTTTCAAAAACTTCTCTTGAGGGGAATTATTCAAGCGGTTTCAAATGGCCTATTGTGCAATGTTTAGCTTCTGGGCAATCGTAACAATGTTTGCATGACCATCGGACGATTTTCATTATTCTATCGACTATTTTAACAATTGGCAATTGACCATGTGCACCATGCAATTACGGAAACGGAATTGGGGAAACCAAACGCGGTTTACATTACCAGTGTTGCATTTTTGCCTCTATAGAGAAACTCTGAAATATGGTGTATTTTCTCAATTTGACAATATCAAGTCAAGCAATCACAAAGCTATATGAGTACCTTTTTGCACTTATGCGACATGAGATATAGATTATTAAAACCATTGAAAAAGCAATGTGTTTTTATTTACTATACCTTATACATGCCTTCTTTAAATTAAAAAAAAAAAAAGATCAAGTTGGTCCAATGTTTTGATGTAGCTTCAATACAAATGAATCACCAAAATTTGGATAGCGCTTCCAAATTGAAATTTGGTTATATTTGATATACATATATGATTTCGACTCATGTTTAGTTATCGCATCTAAAAGCTACAGATTTGTTTGAATTTAATTATAAAGTAAAAATTAATAACTAAATAAATTAACGATATATAAATTACCTAGCATACAGTGAATGGAATATGGGAGAGCTTCTCGCATTCAATGATCTTATAGGCATTCCATTTTTACTAAGAAAGACTTATTATTTAGTGATGATTCCGAAATTCAGTTTTATTAGAATTGTTAATTGTACGATTACCTGAAGTATTCGTCAGCATATCGAAGTGACCGCCGCTGAAAGGAAGAAAAATGCCTGGATACGGGCTTCGAACCCCGATTATATGCACGAAATTCGAAGGCACTAACCATCGTATCACGACGAGTATATATACGTATATATATATATATATATATATATATATATGTATAGCTATGTATATGTATGTATAGAAAGGAAAATAAGAAAACAGGGACTGACAGGACAGGTTTTTTGTAGATTTTGGAAAAAATATGTTTTATTTTACTAAATCGACCCACCAAAACTGGACTGAGCTGGATCCACATTTATTACAAAATACACTAACAAAAATGTGCGAACCTGAAAATATATTTTGATTCTGCTGCCAAGATGGAACAGAGTTAAACAGTAATTAACTATTGTAAGATGTAGGCCTAGTATATCCACGTCTAAAGGGATTTTTCTTCCGAATGCACGCATTGGAAAGGGGCTCGCAGTATTATTAACTTCATGCTGCTGTAACAAGTAAATGAATAATGACAGTGCGCACATATTTTGACAGACGTCAGTCTGTTACGTTGTTTGTAAATCTACGAAAACATATCATTTTAAGTCGAAGAAAACAATTATCGAAATGGAATTCAAAGGCAATAACGCTTTGAATTTAGCTAGAAGAAAGGAATTTTTCTTTCAAATTCGCACACTGGAAATGCACAGGGGTAGGGGCTTGCAGTGTTATTAACTTCATGCTGCTGTAACAAGGAAACGAACAATCACAGTCTACAATAAGTCTACAGAAGCATATCGTTTTAGGACGCAGAAAACAATTATTGAAATGTAATTCAAACGCAATAACGTTTTTTATTTAGCTGAAAAATCAAAACCAAACATTATCAATGCGCTACGACATATACGTGAGCAAAATGTTCGTTTATTGGACCATTGGGCTGTGGTAACTGACACAGAACGCACGCCATTTCGTTTTCATTGAACAGGACGTAAAAGTAAATCAGAAAATCTACCGTGAAACGATTTTAAAGAAAAGCGAGAGTTCCCAGCTTCATTTCTTCCAAACAATGACCAATGAATTTTTCCATATGATGCATTCTGGAGTATCAATTAAAAAATATGAGACGGCTTACGGGCTAAAGATTGATTTTCGACGTGAATGGGATAAAATACCGTCAGACCACATTATGGCAACGTTTAAAGCCTTTCCGGGCAGACTCTATGCTAGTACCCGCGCTAAATGTGACTACATCTAACAGTAACAAATTTTTCTTAAAATCTAAAATGTTTTTACGATATACTGAGGTTTTTAAATAAAAAATCAAAATGCAATTTTATTGTAACGGTTTTCTAGTCAAGACAGTGCTGCGTGCAAAGTTTGTAAATCATCACCTCGTTATTATGAATAAATTATATTTTGTATCCATTATGTCCCAACAAGCGCAGCTTCAGATCCCAACAAATCACTTTTCAGTACTTTTAATTCACTTTGAGACTGCCACAAAGTGCCTGAATATTTATTTAACATTTTGATTACATTTTCATTTTAAATGTTTTCAATAGAATAATTTACAGCTTAAACAGAACAATTTTAATATTCACATCGCAAGTTCTAATTGATTTAACCTAACTTACAATATTTAACACTTAGGCGTAATACTTAATATTTATTAAATAAATGTATTAAACACACAACCAACAAAAGGATTACGGATACGGTCACCGCAGCCGGCGCACTACTTCTACAGGTATTATCAAAATCTTTCGCTGGACCCATACAGCCAGCGTAGCTCATAACGTATGCTAAGTAGTTTTGTTCGAATACTCCACGTATCAAACTAGAGCCGGGGCCGCTGGCGAAGACAATAACATCTTCACCACCATGTGATTCATCCTTGAGAGGAACGGTAGCCATGTGGCGATAAGTAGGTGATTCCATTTCCTCCCTTGTCACTGCTGTCCATGGCTTCCAAATAGTGATTGGTGATCCTGCGACAGATGAGACGTTGTTCAAGTGATCATAGAAGCCAGGACCATTAGCGTACATTATAGTCTCATAAGCCATGGGATCTTTTTCCTTATTGGCAAAGCCTAAAATATCAGCACCACGTTTGGGGTAACCATTCAAGGTGACAGAGTGTGAGTGATCGGCGGTAACAATGATGAGTGTCTCATCGGCGTTGGTGTTTTCCAAAGCAGCTTCAACGGCTTTATCGAATTCGTAGACTTCGTGGAGAGCGGTGTGGGCATAGTTTTGATGATGAGCTTGATCGATGCGACCGCCTTCAACAAGAAGAACAAAACCCTGGAAAGAATAAGAATACAAAGTAATCTGTATTAGGAAAAAGAAGGAAGCAAGAAACGTTTTTGTAGGATAATTCTGACGTTACAATATTAACAAATATCGAATGCAAAATTTATAGCATCGATTTTACAAAATTTCCATGTAATATAAAAACATTAGTTCCGAAATTCTATTAGGATATTTATGGGAAATTCTAAGTACATCAATTGAGATATATATCAGAAAAAATAAGTACATTTTAAAAAATTTACAGATGTTTTTTTTTTTAATTTGATTGGGCTTTTTTTTAATTTCCGGAGGGAAAATAAAGAATAAAAATAATATAAATAATATATACGCAAATATAAATAATATACAAAAATAATATATAATATAAAGAAAGTTTTAGGTTTACAGGCCTACTTACTTTGGAGTCATCCCTTTGTAAAACCTCAATGGCAGCTTCTGTCATTTCCTTCAAAGAAGGTTCTCCCTCCTCTTTGCCAATGGCATACGTAATATGATTATTACGGAACAGACCCAATAGACGATCGACCTTTTTCAAATCGACCGCTTCCAATTCCTTTAAATTTGTAACGAATGCCCGAGTATCGTTCATAGATTTTCCGTTGTCTAACCACTTTTGAGGTAAATTTATATTATCACCACGAGCACAGATTTTTTCGGTAGAGCCTTCCCAATTGGTACTAATGATTTCGTTGGGATTCATGGCACCCATTGGTTTGAGACCGCCGCCCATAATCACATTGAACTTATTACCCGGGGCATTCTCCACAAGCTGTCTAGCGATGTCCACGTGGATGCCTTTAGATTCTTGCGGCACTTCAGTGTCACATTCCCAATCACGATGATAAATATGGGCGTAAGTGGCAGCTGGAGTTGCGTGGGTGATTCGCGTTGTTGTCACGATGCCAGTGCGTTTGTTTTCGGCTTGA
Organism: Philornis downsi; assembly: GCA_019455685.1. Lineage (NCBI taxonomy): Eukaryota > Metazoa > Arthropoda > Insecta > Diptera > Muscidae > Philornis > Philornis downsi. The sequence continues at coordinate 128,229 of JAHXMU010000109.1, read as the reverse complement.
GCCCAGTCCATAAATGATGTTAGACGGCCTTGCAACGCATCGGTTTTCGAGCGCGTAGTGTCCATGCCAATAGCGCCATAATCACTTTTGGAACCACAAAACATGGCAGTAGCTGTGCCAGCTGAATCGGGAACTTGTTTGTCC
>JAHXMU010000109.1:0-122780 GCA_019455685.1 Philornis downsi | reverse complement strand
GTGGCTGGGTGCGAAATGATTATATAGACAGACTGCTAAAAATTCTTATCGGAATAAAGCTTTGCAAAATTCATTAAAGCTTTGAACTGGAATAAACTTAAAAACAAAGTTCTAATAGACCAAATAAAATAAAAACGGGATATAGTGGGAATGTGTCGCAATGATCAGGAATTTCTACCCAAAACGATTATTAATTTTCAAATGATTATTGTAAAGTTATCATATTCTTAGCTCGTTCAATAGCAATATTATTAGAAAATATATTTTCTCACAATTAACACATCTGTGATCATCTCACACACTTAAACTCCTCAACAATTTAAAATAATATCTGTAATATTTCTTGAAAACAGGGCAATTATGAAATAAATAATAGATATATTTGTTTTGACAAACCGCCAACAAGACCAAAGCAATCAACAATTCTCCAGTTCGTTCTGTTTCGGATATATTACTTCTTCGAAACAAATACTAAAAATTTTGAATGAAAGTGGTCTAATTTGGGAGTCAGAAAGGCTTTTACTTTATCCAAAAAAAAAAAAAAAAATATATATATATATATATATTAAACATATTAATGCAAGAACGAGGTATTTGCAAACAGAATAGATATTTAAATATATATATATATATATATATATAAAAGTTATATATATATATATATATATATTTATTTAAAATTCGATTTTTATTTGGATGTAAAAAGTTAAATTTTTCCAAAGTGTAACGTTTTAAGTTTTTGTTACATATTACACACATGCAGCTGAGTACCTTAAGATTATTCCTGCGTAACCCAGGCTGGAAATTTCACTATTTTTATTGTGAATGGGATTCCCTGTACAATCAATGTTTTTTATTTTACTCATGCAAAGAATAACAATTTTGTTACATAAATGGGTACTGATTATTTCTTTGGGATTCAATGCACCGAAAGGTTTGTTGCCATCACCTATAATAAATTTACACTTTTGACTAACAGTCTAGCGATGTCCAAATGGATATCTTTAAATTATTTCATTACTTTGGTATCACATTACCGACCATGAGGCTAAACACGGGTCAGGTGGTAACTGGGCGTTAGTCATTTACGCTGCATTTTTTTCCAGATTAAGTCTCGTCCATAAATTATATTGGACAGCCTTGCAGGACATCTGTTTTAGAGCACGATATGTAGCATATCCCAAAAATATCAATTTCGAAATGTTTGGTTGTCCGATTCACGAGAATTGTACCTAAATGACAATATATCATATCCTATGGTAAATGTCTTGATAACTATTATAAATTGAAAAGAAATCTAATTAATATATATTAAATTCAATTGAATACGTATGTAACACCTATTATTGCGGAGAGAAATAATCCTAAAATGGTAATATTACCATTGTATTTAAACATAAAAATGCCAGTGATGTTACGTAAGATAGTGTGTTTACTTTCACAGTCAATTTACAATGTTAATTTCTAATTTCTAGTACTATCTCAAGTGCCATTAAAGCATCTAGAACGAAACCATACACTACTTGAAATTGCAAAATATTTGTTTGTCTATCACTTGTCTTTATCGTTACCACGCGCTTTGATTTTGATCAGCAACCTCCTGAGTTGTGAACAAGAACATCAAAATACTTGAATTAAATACTTGCATGTGACATACGAATTCATTTTAGAACAATGTTTAGACCAATCTTTTGTTTCATCAATTGCTAATCTTTTAGATGGAATAATCAGTACTTGCGATTTGCCATTATCATTTTAATGAACTGATTGCGTTCTTCTTAATGGGTTGAAATATGTAATCTAATTGGCAGTTATTGCATTTTATGGCACTATAAAAATATACTCGTAAGTTAAAGATTACGTATTTATGTACGATATGTATATTTGTTAAGTGATACCTAATATGATTCCAAGGTAATTCGTAACGGTAATAGTCGTTTATTTACATTGCACTTTAACTCGCTTTCGATTTATTATAGTTTTTTTTTCGAATTTCCAAAATAATTTCAATGGTTTGTTTATCGACTAGAATTATTTATTTCCTATTGCATTCTATTGTATGACTGCAACGTATTGTATGACAACAATTGACGTACTAAAATTGGTAGTTTGTACTGAAAGTTACATTAATGATTCAAAATATTTGTCATTGCATTCTAACATTGAACTATTAAGTTATCAGAGAAAGTACGATAATGAGGCCTTTTGGATATGTTGTAGCTTACAGAAACGGTGAAATATGGTAATGCCCAGTTTCACGCTCAACTTAGATACTACGTTCTTTTCACGAGGGAAAATTTCCACTCATATTTTTTGCTGGTGAAAAAATTTAATGGCATTGCTACATTGAAATCGAAGCAATTTGCGTTTTTACGTCATGATACGTTCGGTAATACAGGGTGTGCGTCGGCAAGGTATACTACTTTGTTTATAATTTTTGATTAACTGAAAGACAATGGATCTTATATTGATAATCATGTATGAAATACAATATCAGATAAATGTCCGCCTTTGTTAGCCTCACAAATGCGAGCTCTTTTGAGCACATTTTTCATTACATTCTCACAAATTTCATGCGGTATTTCATTAATTTCATCACGAATATTTTGTTTGAGCTGCTCAATCGTTTCTGATCAAGCGTTTCTGGTTTGTTTGCATAAACCTTACATTAAACCAACATCACCATTTCTTAAAATAACTTGCTATGGAAAGAGGTCTCGCAGTAATTCCATTGTAATACTGGCTGTATGCCATGTGGCACCGTCTTGTTGATACCACATGTTAATCAAGCCCAAACATGCAGTTGCGGCGTTAAAAAGTTTTCAATCATATCACGATATCGCTCTCCATTGGCAGTTACCGTTACGCCGTTTTCAGTTTCAAAGGAGTAAGGTCGAATGATTCCTCCTGACCAAATTGCACAACAGACTGTCACTTTTAATGGATGCAAAGTTGACTGATAAATAATTTGAGGGGTTTCCTTTGCCCAAAACCGGCTATTCTGTTTATTCACATATCCATTTAAATAAAAATGTGTCACTCATGATTTTTTCATGAAAATCGGGGTTGTCATTGGCGAGCTGTAACATCCTATTGGCATATGTACAGCGACGTAAATGGTCTTGTGGAAGAAACTCTTGTGTCAACTGAATCTTAAATGGAAACAAATGCAAATCCGTGTGCAAAATTTTCTTTCTCTATTTCACAGCTGCCAAATATGAACTGGTAAGACTAACGTTTACCAAAATGGCGGCAAAACAAAGTAGTATACCTTCCCGACGGACACCCTGTATAAATAAATGTTATAAATGTTGCCTGATTATATTTGACGCAAAAACGTAAACCATTTTGATTTCAGTGTTGGAAAACAATACAAAAAAAGTTGGCGTTGCCACTTAAAAAAATGTTCTCCTAAAAAAATGTAGTGGACAAATTTTGCTTCAAATTTTGTATCGGGTTTCATCGCATAGTATTAGTCTTTAACCACAGATGAAGTATGAATAAGAATATTTTAATAAAAAAAAATAAACGGATTTTTTTTCTATTTGTCGAAAATTGCGAGATGTCAAACGAACAAAAATATGACTGCACTAGACGCTATTCCTGCCCGTCTTGCTGTTTGTGATACAATCTTGGATAATGATACAAACAGTCGTCTGGAGATTTCGAGAGTCTCAGCATAATATAAATCGTGAATCTTATACAGCAACAAGTCTTCAGGAGTAAACTCGATTAGTAGTGGAAAAGGTTATTTGAAAACATGCCGCAACTATTTGTGAAATTAGTTAAGAAGAACGATTCGCTTGGTATCCATTTTCTATGTGCTGCCTACTACTTAAATCAAGAAAAAGTTCGACTTTGCTGTCCTCCAAGAAAGAAATATAAGAGGTTTTTAGGGCGCTCTTCCAAATTTTGCTTTAACCTCTTACTGACAGTTGACAGTCGTTTTAAAATTGGAACTATATTGTTTTGCATAACGTGGAACGTTTTTACGGTACACGTTTTAAATGACAAAAACACACATTTTCATACTGTCACTTTAGGACTATGCAATGGTTTCTGGTGTTTGATTTTGGGATTTTCACTGTTCTAGTAACGACAATTTTGATGGTTTACGAACCCATTCATAAGGAATGAGCCTCGTCAGAGAAAAGGATATTGTCAAAATTGGAAAATCGATTAAGCATTTCATTAGCAAATGCGAGCCTTGCTATGAAGTCAGACTCTTTCAATTCTTGTGTTAATTGCAGCTTATATGGATGCAGTTTAAGATCCAATGTTAAAATTCGTTGCAAACTTCGTCGCGATAATTGTAAGACAGACGATCTCTTGCGAGTCGACATTTGTGGATTTCCTCGTACTGACTCCATAACTCTCTCAACATTGTCTTCGGTCCTAGATGTTCTTGGGCGCCTTTTCTAACCCGCAAAAAGAGATGATGCAATACACACGTTCTATTGCGCCACCCTGTGAAACGACTTTTTTAATTTCTCCGACTTGTATTCAAAGCTTGCCTACAATACTTCTCTCTCTAAATTCACCAAAACGGTCTATATGAAAAAGCCAATATTTGCATCGACGTTTAAACTGAAAACCTCAGTTACTGCTAATTTGGCTTTTGTGTGTGAGGTCAACATTTAGTTATCAGTTTTTACGATTTGTTTTTATTAATTCTATACAAATTATTGTCCAGTAAACTTGACCACAAATCTTACACGTGATATGCATTCAAATGAATATGTTTAAAAGATAAAAGGCTACAACATTTCCGGCTACAAAAATTTTGCGGGGATTTTTTTTTTATTCACAATAACAGCCACACAAAAATAATTATTGTATCTGGACAATTGGAATAAATTAAAACTGAATATTAAACATATATATGTAAAATTCAATAATATCCAATTGGATTGTGGAATACTTTTCGAAAGAATCCCATAGGGGATTTTTTTTTGGAGCCCGTAGCTCCCTTAATTGACCTTTACAATTTTATGTACGTCTGTATCCATAAAAATAAAACTAATGTATTACTTAAAGGTTCTTTCAATATTTCTATAGTTTTAGAAACAAAAGTGATTAATTACCGGTTAAATCACGTTTATAGTGTAACACACAACTATAAGTAAGGTGGTAATTAGAAAAATGTGTTCATTGTAAACTGGCAATTTCGCTCCGGGTGGAGTTGTTAACGTGACTGTATAGAGGTCGATGCAAAGTGAAATGTTTGAAAACATGTGACAATATTTCAAATAAGTATACAGACATACCTCGTTTAACGCTAATAATGCTTTCCTGAAAATTTAGCGTTAACAGAAACAGCGTTAAAAGAAGTGTTTTTTACACTAAAATATGGGCTACGTTATTACCAACTTTTTTTTTGTACTTTGAAGTCAAAAATAGTAAGATCGTATATATTTTCCCAATATCTAGTATCGTTTGCTATTTCCGTTAGTTCTGTCACAACTTGTGATAGCTTATTAATTATTTCATCTTCAACCGTTTTAATAAGCAAGCGGTTCCAGCATCGTTCAAGACAACTTTGTTGCACTTCATTTCATGATGAACCGATATTTTCTATGGCGTTCCTGATGTTAAATTTTGTCCAAAATTCTTTGACGTAAAAAAATTCACTGCTGTTAACTGCTTCAACTAGTTGCTTAAAAGTTTTTCGAATATAATAAGCCTTGAAAGGTGCAATCATTCCTTAATCCATCGTCTGCAAAATTGATGTAGTATTTGGAGGCGTAAAAATAATTTCAACAGGCAAATAAGTTAGAAAATCTAGTAAATTTAAAGGGTGTCCAGAAGCGTTATCGAGAATCAGCAATGCTTTTTTTCTAATACATTTTTTTTTGCAACACGATTTTACGGCAAGACAGAAATGCTCTTGATACCACTTTTTAAATCAAATTGCAGTCATCCATGCTTTTTGGTTTGTCATCCAAATCACAGGCATTGAATGTTTAGAAATCTCTTTGGGATCTGAGATTTTCAGAATGATAAATGAGTAGCGGTTCTACCCTGAAATCTCCAGTTGAATTTTCACCAAGTAGTTAGGTTAAACGATCTTCTCTGGCTTTAAAACCTAGTGAGGATTTTTCATCTTTAAAGATGAATGTTTTTGATGGCATTTTTTTTTTCAAAATAGACCGGTCTCATCAAAATTAAAAATAAGCTGAAGAGGATAATTATTTCCTTTCATAATATCATCCAAACTCTTTTTAAATGTCTCTGCAGATTATCAGCACTGGCAGACTCACCGCAAATGCTGTGTAAATTTGCACCTAATTTAAACTTTTCAAACCAGCCTCGGCTTGTAACTAAACTCTCGGTGGCGAAGTTTTTCCAGCTCGATTTACAAGCTCTAAATATAATTTCTTTGCCGTTTCTATTATGACGCTCTGGCTAAGTGGCATGTTTCTCTGCCTTTGATCCTCAACCCAGATTCTTAATAATTTTTCCATTTCTTCTACTTGAGTATTTCTTGTACGGGTAAATTTCTAGGCAGATAATGAAGTTGTTGTACAAATCGATTTATTAATGTTATCGGAATTTTTAAGAATGGTTGTAATGGTTGATTCAGCCAATCCTAGACTGGAAGATACTTGGTATTGTCGTTCGTCGCTTTAAATTCGCCTAAAAACATTTATTTTCATCTCCAACGCCACCCGTTCTTTCTCAGCCATGTACTTATAAGCAATTGATTTTTTTTTTATTTAAAGAATTTTATTTATTTAATCAAAATTCGAATGAACAATTTAATACAAAATTTTACATTTGCTGATTCCCCGAGTTATAATAATTTTTGAAATACAAAATTTCACATTTGGTGATTCCAAAAATTATAATAATTTTTGAAATACAAAATTTCACATTTGGTAAATTCCCCGAATTACAATATTTAAAAAAAAAAAAAACGTTATAACGAAACAGCGTTAAAAGAGATAGCGTTAAACGAGGTATGCCTGTATATTGTAAAGTTGTTTTGTTCTCAACTCATTCCTCACATACTTTAAGTAATATCGATGAAATGTAAATAGTTTAGAGGACACGTGAAATAACAAGCGATGCAAATAAAAAATGTGATTTATGTTAAGACACACAGAAGCATTAGCAAATTTTTAAAAATACAACTTGATTTAGCTCATCAGTTGTTTCAGTGCTAGACATTTCACAAAAAATTCACGTAATGCGTTGGTGTACGCCTCGTTACTCAAAATATTGGTATAAACCTGAGGTTACATAGTTCTGCGATTCGAATAACAATAATCATAAAGTTGGACACCCTGGGCACACAAGAACGCAAGATTTAAGTAACTGATGCAGCAATTGAATTGTTTCTCTGGCTGCATGACATGTGGCGCCGTCTTGTTGAACCCACTTGTCCTCCACATTCCTTTCATCAATTTTAGGCATGAAAAAACTGGTTATAATTTCACGATACCGAACATCATTGACTGTTTGTGCTTTACATGCCTCATTTTCATAAAAAAAGGTCCAATGATTCCTCCAGCCCAAAATCCACACCACACAGTGACACGTTGAAGATGCATTTGTTTCTCGTGAATCACTCGAGGATTTTCCTCACCCCAAATGCGACAATTCTGCCTATTGACGAAGCCATCAAGATGGAAATGGGCCTCGTCTCTGAAGATGATTTTATCGGCAAAATCAGCATTTTCATGTTGTCTCTCCAATATCCAATTAACGAACTCCCTTCGCTGTCCATAGACAGCTGGCTTCAGTTCCTAAGCCAATTGAACTTTGTATGCATGAAGATGCAAATCTTTTGTCAAAATTCGCTGCATAGTGGATTTGGAGACACCAATTTGCTATGCTCGGTGTCGAATTGAGGTGGATGAAGTTTGAGCGACATCATCACGTACAGCTGCGACATTTTCGGTCGATCGATCTGGTCGAAGGCGCGTTGTTGTCTTTACATCACTAACAGACCCAGTTTTGGCAAATTTATCCATTATTTTTACAGTTGACTCTTTTGGAGCATTATTGTGACCCCAAATTGATCACAATTTGCGAACTGTAGCCGCAAAACGTTCACCATTTTGGTAAAACAATTTCACAATGAGAATGCGTTGTTCATTCGTGTAGCGCTCCATTTTTACTAACCTCGTACCTTCTACTAGTAAACAATAACAGTTGTTCAACTGTGAAAAAATGACACTTCGAATGGCGCCAAATTCAAATCTTGCGTTCTTGTTGGGACACCCTTTATAAGCGGTCGTATCAGAAATATAATTCTACGTTTAAATTTAAGAACAACAAAAATTTATAACTTAAAGCTTTTAATTTACAGTCAGTTAGCAGGTACTTATGCCTTGATATTTCCTTTGTTTCACCGAATGGGATCTACTATTTATCGACCATTCTGTACGCAAGTGCGAGAAGTTTTTACTAGGCTTGTCGTTTACTCGGATACTCGAAATGAGTGCCAGAATCATCGGGGCGACCGCCACTCAGCAAAAGAGTTTATGATTGAAAACTTTTTAGGCTTTTTGTATATTTAATTTTACTATTGTTGCGCTAGTTGTGTTGTTATTGGGAAAATAATTGTACTTGCTAAAATGATCGGCATTTCAGAATGCTATCGGTGAGTTTAAACAATTTATATATCCATTTCCGTTCAATCAGCGTAAAATTTCAAATTTTTAGAAAATTTCTATATTTATGATTAAAATTTTGAATTTTTAGAGAATTTCTTTATTAATGATTAAAATTCGAAATTTTTAGAAAATTTCTACATTTAGGATTACGGAAAGTTTTGAAAATTTTTGACTCCGGGATAATATTATAAATATTTCTTTAAGTTTTAAGACGTTACTTGATAACTATGAGACAGGTCATGGCATGATGGTTATATACAATAGCGTGCTCCGAGTAGTCTTGTAATTGATAAGTCTAGTAAATACTTTTCAAGACGACGTTCGGAATCATCGTTGATCTGTAGATGTCACTGACTGAATCTTAAAATAAAACTCGTGTAAGCTCATTGAATGTGAGAAGCTCTCTCTTATATCTAATTCATGGGATTCAAGGGAATTTGCTTTTATACTTAACAACTACACAAATTCAAAAAATGTTTTTCGAATTTCATAGATTTTGTTATATATCGTTATACAACAATTTCTAGAATTCCCCAGGTAATGTCGCGAAATCTCAAAAAGTTTCTGCAAATTTCTAAACTTTTCCCATTTCTATTGCATGAGAGACGTTTGTAAGATAAAAATAGGGAAAAATGAAGAGTTTTAGCAAAATTCCAGTAATTTTTATTAGAATTTAACAGTTTTGGAAAAATGTAAAAAAAGCAAAAAAGTAACTTCGGTTTTTTCCATACAAGTGGTGCTTCTATTATTTTTGAAATGCTTTAACTTAACTGACTAAATTGTATGTTAAGGCTAAACTACACATAAAAAATTGTAGAATTGTAGAACATAATCGGAAAAAATCTGGATAAAATTGATAAAATCTGCTCACTTTTGAAGTAATTTTCAAACTTCCGGCAATTTTTGGTTACTTTTACACTTATAATAAAAATTTTGATAAAACATTTTTAGACTTCGTTGCACTACTGAATTCTATGGAATAAAATCGAGAAAAATCCAAGTAAAATCTCAAGAATCTGGAAGTAATTTTAAAACGTCCGCTAATTTCTAGTATTTTAAAAATTTCAAAAGATTTCTATGCATATGGGGATAAAAAACTTATAACCATTTTTAGACTCTGCGGAAACATTTTGGAAATAACTTGAAGTTTGCATACGCTTGCAAGTTTTCAAATGTTTCTGGATTCCAACAGAATTTTCTCCACTTGTATTCAATTTTTTTATAACAATTTTGCAGCGCGCAATAGATAATATTTCAAATTAAGAGTTTGCAGAATTCTATAGACGCCAATATTTATTAACTGTTAATTAACTTACGAATAAAAGATTTTATAGCACTCATGTTGAAAATAGTATAATCAATATTTTACCTCTTTTTGTAAAGCGGAATAATAATTTCAAATTTATGCGCCACTTTCATCTTGGGGACTTTCATGTGAGAATATTTGCGATATTTAAAAGTTTTTGTGAATTGCGTTAACGTTTAACGCCCCTGTAGAACCCTGTATACAACAGTTTTCCTTAATTTTGTTAGCTTCAGCTATTTCGATATATCTGACGAGCACTTCAAGTGATCGAAAAACCGACAAATCCATTAAAAGTTTTTCAAACTGACGTTCGGAATCATTGATAAGCAGTAGATTCGATTCAGCGAGTTCTAAATTTAAATGCGGGCAAGCTTCCCAACGGGAAGCAATGTCATTTATCATTCTATACAAAAATATTATTTAAATTTTTCTAATTTAATAAGAAAACAGCATTGAACGTGTTCGAAACAAACTTTGCCAAGTTTCTATCAAGCGTTAGCGATAGAACCAAATTTCACCAAAATTTCAGAAATCCAGTAAAATATCTGAGTTGAGTTGATTAAAAAATTACCGGGATGTTTTCTTACGAGTTGTCCGATTGGTTTAAATTACTAAACACATTCCATACAATTTTCTGACTGAAGATAGGGTATGAGAGCAGAACGTTTTAAACGTTTTAAAGACCACATGTGTCTAAATTTCACGCTAAACTGCAAATAGTTTTTTTTGTGTATTGTACAGCTCTGGACTTTTTTTTTGTTATAGTCATTTGGCCCCTGGTTGTAGAAGCTACAGCATTTTCAATAGATAAAAAGTGACGAAAAAATGTGTGTTCAACAAATTATTTACTTGTTAATTTATAGGTATAAACGTTGCGTAAAATAAGCATTGTTTACATTTAATGCAGATAAGCATGCGTAAAAATGATAAAATGCCTTGAACCACCATTAGTTACATAAATTAGACACGATATACTGGATTTGATACATATTAAGGCCAAAATTAACAAATATTAATATGAAGATCATAGAGAAATATGACGAGTATGATACGGATATAAAATAGAGGCATGAATAGAGATAAGAAAAACGTGAGCTTTATTAGGAAGCGTGCATATTGATTGAAAAAAACACATTTGGGCGTGAGGAATTCGTCATAAAAATGGTTGTACGGCCGAATGTAATGGAAGGGGTAAATGTTGGCAGCACTTGTTGGCGTCCAAACGCCATCTGTCAAAGTGATAACTGTACAGTATATTCTGCCATTTCATCATGGAATGGCGAATGACCTACCACAACGTCTAATTTTTGTTAAATGGGTCTTACAAAAGCTCAATGAAAATCCGCTGTCTTCAGCAATGAGGCTCATTTCTTGCTACCGATGCATCCCGAAAAAAGGACAGTCTGGTGTGGTTTATGAGCTGGTGGCATCACCGGTCCATTTTTCTTCAAAGACGGCCGTGGAAGAAACGTTACCGTCAACGGCGAGCGATATCGAGCCATGATTGGCGGCCCCAATTGGCTGAGTTGAACTTGGTTGACATGTAGTTTCATCAGGACAGTGCAACATGCCACACTGCTCGTAAAATAATGGATATGTTGAGGAATGAATTTGGTGAACAGCTTATCTCTCGATTTGGCCCTGTGAGTTGGCTCCCAAGATCTTGCGATTTAACGCCTCTTGATTATTTCTTGTGGGGTTATGCCAAGTCGTTAGTCTATGTGGACAAGCCGAACACTATTGAAGCCTTACAGGATAATTAAACACGCGTTTTTCGTGAAATACAGGCCAAAATGCTCGAAAAAGTGACGAAAAATTGGATCTTCCGAATGGACATTTTGAGACGGAGCCGCGAGCAACATTTACATACATGAAATTATCTTTAAAAATTAAGTGGCAAAGACCAATTTATCGATTCCAATAAAAAATTTTAATATATGATGCAAATTTGAGTGTTTCATTCGATTTTTAAAAAAACTACGATTAAAAATTTACCCTACAACAACTTATTTATATTGCGAATAAAAATGTTGCTTATGTTTTCAAAAGTCGGTGCCTACGTTACAATATTTCTCAAATTATATAGTAGTTCCAACTTGCGCGTCTCAGCGCTAACCACTACGGGCAACTTTGCTTTTATTCTTGGCATTTCTCTTCAACAAATTTTCTTAGGGCATTTTAAAACGTTTCTACAGTTACAAGCGTAGCTGTAGAAAAATGTATTAACCACAAGACTTTTTTTACACGCAAATGCGGTCTATGACAACTTTAAATTTGTCAGTTGGAAATCAAAATAGCTTATGTCGTAATTGAGTGGTTTATCTGTGATCTTTTAAAACGCACGTACGAGTAAAAAACATTAATCAGTATATCGACTGTAGGCATATTAGTGTGACACCTTTAGATGTATGAAGTTTTTTAAAATTAAAAAAAAAAAATTAAAATGCATAGAGATTTCGATTTTTTGACAAAAACTCTGTGCAAGAAAACTTTTAAGTTTCACCATCAATTAGCAAATTTTCAGTGTCATGAGGATTGATATTCCGAGCAAAATCGAAACGGATTTTTATACACTCCCAAAGAGTCCAGCAGATTGTAATATGCTTGCTTTTGAATTTCATTATTAAATAAGTCAAGCAGAAAACATTGGTTGAATGTGTACTTTCGCTATATTTCTGAAAAATTACTTGACTACAAAGTTTCCATTTTGAGGTATTAAGAGTTTTTCAAAAAATCGCTATTATAGAAACGTATTACAACTTTTAGAATATAAGGAATTTTGAAATCGCACTTAGACGACACGTATTAAAGACATAAACAATAACAACCAATAATGTGTTCTTATCAATATCAATAATTAGAGATATTAAATCACTGTTCACCTACAAATTGTTGTAATTTGTGAACTGCATCGAATTTTCAAACGCGAATTACGTCTAATCTTTATATATATAATTCTACTGAACGGGCGTTGTCACTGAACTCCTCCTAAACGGCTGGACCGCTTTGCATAAATTTTTGTATACGCGTCTGGGTGGTGCCCGGGATGGTTTAGATTTACAATTCGGTCCAATTCGACAAAGGGGCGTGGTACCTCCCATACAAACAAAAAATTAAAAATCAATTATTTCTGCTCCTGCTTACGGTATTTGAACAGAATTTGGTGCGTAGGTTTGGTGTACATATCTTAAGTGCTACTGTAAATATGGGCGGGATTGGATAATGGGGAGTGGTACCTCCTATACAAACCACAAATTAAAAAGCAATTATTTCTGCTCCTGCTAAAATTTGAAGGCAAAGCAACGTTTGCCGGGTCGGCTAGTAGTTATCAAAATAAGTACAATAATAATAATGCATAAACTTCACTTTGTCCTAACACCACCTAAGTCGTTTTTCCTTACGACGCACACAGATTTAATACACTCTTGGTACACTAAACCAGGGATTCCTACTATTTTCAAACGGATTGGACAAGCTTCGGGATTCCCCAATGTATTGATAACAAATTAAGTTTGCCGAGGGATGCCTAAAAGTTAAAATAAAATGAAATACAGCAGCGTTATGAAATCAGGTTTTTAGTGATTGTATACAAAATGTTTAACGTTCTCAACGAAGTTTTGTGCGAAACGGCAAAGAATTAGGAAATTTTTTTTCAGTAAGATTATATTCCTTATGTTTTTGCAACATTTTTAAACATTTAACTCAAACCACATCAAGTTCATTGCAATTTTTTTTAAACGACTACCCACCTCTTGTACGCGAAGTGTTACATCTTCTCGACTCGACTTTACATACAAAGATATTTTATAACAAAAGCTGAATTTTATAAGGCAATACAGGGGCGATCCCACACTGGTTAACCTGACGTGTAAATGGTGCCAGTAGTTTGGGAAACAAAAAATATATGAAGTCGCAACCTTATAAAACATATGTTTTAAGTTTCAGGGCGCTACGTTGTTTAGTATTTTTATTTCAGCCCTCAAAATTAAACGATCTCAGTGAATTTGTAAGCATGGAAAAACTTGGTCACTGTTATGTAATTCAATATTTCCATTCGAGAGGTCTCAGTCTAACCAATATTAAAGCTGAGCTAGGTTCTACTCTGGTGGAGTCTGCTCCTTCGTTTACGACTGTAAAATATTGAGTAGTAGAGTTTAAACGAGGCCGTACGAGCTGCCAAGACTAGCATCTTAGTGGTCAACCAATTGAGATGTCTACGTCAGACACGGTTGGGAAAATCCACAAAATTGTATTGGAAGATCGTCGACTGAAGGTGTGTGAGCTAGCTGAAATGATAGGCATTTCAAAATCTGCTATGTGTCGTATATTGACCAAAGATTTGAACATGAGAAAGCTGTGCGCAAGATGGCTGCTTTCAATAGAGCAAAAACAGCGTCGTTAAAATGTTTCAATAGAGTGTTTGATAATGTTTCACCGCAATAAAGCCGAACTTTTGCGTCTTTGGAACAGACAAGCCAGTGGGCTGCAGCAATGGGAAAATCGTGTCCAAAGAAAGCGAAGATACATATTTCCATCTGCAGGCAAGGTCATGGCGTCTGTTTTTTGGGATTATTTTTATTGATTATCTTCAGAAAGGAAAACCATCAACAACGTATATTATTCTAATCTATTGCAGCGTTTTGGGTGATGAAATTATGGCAAAAGGCCGCATTTGTCGGAAAAGAAAAAGTTGTTACATCAAGACAATGTTCCAGTTCACACATCCATCATTACGACGGCCAGAATTAATGAATTGAAGTTCGAATTGCTTCATCACGCACCTTATTCGCCAGGTTTAGCTTACTTTGACTACTTTCTATTTCCGAACTTGAAAAAATGTCTTGGTGGTGAAAGATTTAATGCTATTAGCTGATCGACATACGTTATCGATATCTTGATGTAACAAACACATTACCTGGTCACATTTTTGATTCCGGGAAATAATTTAATTTCAAGATATTACAGTAAAATATATTGAAACAAATTATGATAAATGGAATAGCCACTAGATGTTCTCATAACAGCAATAATATAATTTATATATTGCATAATATTAGCCAAATCAATTTCACAATGTACGATAATGAACAACAATGAAGAGGTGGAGTTATTTTAAGGATGGGTTTTTTAAGGAGTTTGACAGTTCTTGCTATGAACAGGGTATAAAAGCTACTGAATATCGCTCGAAAAGGTGTATCGAGCTTAAAGGAGATTATGTTGAAAATTAAAGAAAATGTTTCCCAATTTTTGCGTGTTTTTTATTTTTCATTTTAGTATAATTTCTTCGCATTTAGCATTACGCTATACGGTAAACAATTCGGAAAAAATGTGTTTTACTTCATACAAAATATATGTTTGTATATGTCAAATAATGTGAGGTATTTAGGCAAATGAATGTCGTTGGTAGCAAAAACATTTGTGGGGAACGATTTAGGAGACGACTTAGAAGACCTATTTTCAGTTTAAAAAATTTCCGTAACAAATCGCTGTCGAAAACTACTATTGGGCTGAGCAGTTTGTGTTATTTTATTATTATTATAATGTTTTTTTTTTTCTTTTTTTGTTTTTTTTTTTGATCATGTTATGTTCGCGTTGTTAGATTTTGCGATGTTTTTTACGTATGTCATACTTAATGTCATATTTTACGGTAACTTTCTTCTCATGAAGAAATCAATTTCGAGTTTATCGATCTCCTCATGTTTAATGTGTTCAAACTGTTTTCCTTTTTTTTAATTATATGTAAATATATAATATTTAAGAAGTCTGCAACGTGATTTGGCGGTGCCGCAATCAGATTATATTTCAAATTATTGTTAATATAATTTGTTAATAAACAAAAGTGTTTTTATAAATTGTTAAAATTTTCGTAATTTACATTGGCCGCAAACGCAAATTATACTATTGCAAAAAATAAGAAAAACGCTAATGAACTAAACGCCAATCAATGCCACCTGCTTAAATAATCCCCACAGCCGCAGTGCTGAGTATACAATTTCTTTGCTAAGCAAACAGACTATAAAATGTTTGCTTGACAATTCAACAACAGACATCGTTCGTTTTGTAAGTACAAAAGAACGTTTAATAGTTATTGCATTATGTAATTTATATGTACTCGTACATACCTTCAATAGGTTTCTCAGTTTCACTATTTTCATCATCACTGGTGTCTTTGGTTTCTGAGGTATTCGTTGTCGTACGAATGGGTATGAATTCGGGACCCACATCGCTGGAATTTAACGTGTGTATGTTGGTGGGCGGTATCAAGGTAGTTACGGCCGCATAAGCACACTGGACCAAAAGTAGACCAAAACACACAAATTTCGAACTTAACATTTTGTTAGGCGTAATTAATTCTATCACCAGTTTCACGAGAAAAAAAATATCACAGATTTGTAGTACTTATTTAAAAGTACATCACTCGCAATTAAAATTAAATTATTTGAGCACAAAATTCTTCCGCTTTAAATGATTTCAATTCGTTCGTGTTGTTCCTCCTCCAACTAATCAAGCTGAACTGATCAAATGAGCTGCACTTAACGAAAAGAACAAATCCGCTGTCGCGTTAATCGTTTCGCTGGTGTGAAAGATATGCGAGTGTTTAGTTGTATCTCTAAAGGTTCTGCCACGACTACGATCTTCTTGATTTTACAGCGCCGTTATATTAATACTTTAGCTGAACTTCAAATGACAATTCGTCAGCCAGCCAGCCAGTTATTTACTGCCATACTAATAAACTCGTAATAATAATAATAATAAAATTAAAATCTACATACTACAATATAACAATCACACAAGAAAGAACAAAAAATTAGCCAGCTGCTGTGGACGATTTAGTTTAGTTTAGTACTACTCAATACTGCATGTACTTACTATGTTCACTTGATTGTAAAGCAAGTGAGCACTAGCGCGTCAACGATCGTAGCAAGCGTTACTCCCCACTGTAGACTGGCCTACTCACCATTCAAGTTTTTCTCCCGTGATAAAAGTCATCCACTCTTCGTGCGCTGAATTTTGTACGTTCGTTCGTTTGTTTTTTTTTTTTTTTTTTTGCTGATCAGATATGACTGATATGCATCTGCTATTACTGGCTCTCATAAAGCGATTATTTCTTATGACAAAACAAATAACAAAATTATTCATTTGGATTTTTATTGAACCGCTTTTGTTTCGGGCAAATGTGATTTTAATTACGAAAGCCTCTTACGTTTTCCGAACGGAAAACGTTATATTTCAAATTTACCTTTTAAATGTGCTTTAAGTTAAGGGTTGTAAAATCGCAACTGTGTGTATTTAGATAAAGAGAACCTGTTAAAATATGAGTTGAACTAGGTCAATGTATGGAGTGACTGTAATCTATTCATTCATTTTCTTTATTGGATCTTTCTTTCGAAATTTACAATAAGTATTCAAATCTTAATCCTATCTTAAACTAAAGTATCCTGCCATTGCCGGATTTTATTTTTGGCGAGCCGAACTTTTTATCACCGGACCAAGTCTAGCGTGTCCTTTCTTCTTAGCCGTATATGACCGGGAAAATGTTGAAGGTTTTGAGCGAGTGGGTTTGAGTGGGAGGACAACTTCGATATATATGACCTGCTTTATTTTCTTATTTCCTCGGAAATATGAGGAATGTTTAAATCCTTGTGTATGTTTTCATTCCTAATATACCATGGAGCACCACAAATTTGGCGCAGTATTCTTGATTGTCTTCTCTGTAGCTTATTTATGTTAGAAGCCGATGCCGTTCCCCACAATTGGATGCCATATTGGCTTCAATATGGTTTTGTAGATGGTGATTTTATTTTCCAAACTGAGAGTAGACTGTGAGCCTATAAGCCAGTGGAGTTGAGCCATTTTTAATTTCAATTGTATGATTTTTGAGTCAATGTGATTTTTCCAGATGAGACGTCAGAATATCGTATTAAGAAAAATTACTGTCCTTAACAGTTTGTCGGTTAGTCACCGACATGTACATTTCTGAAGAAGAGATCAAATATTCAACTTTACACCTTAAATATAGTCCTTTATGGACATTTGCTATTTCAGTTTCACCACCAATGTAGAGTGATATCATGTATAGTATTTAGTTATACTTTGTTTTTAAATGTTTGATCTATTAATATTTGTTTTTGCTTAGTTCTGACGATTATTTTGGATAACAATTTGGAAGTAGAGCAGCATTTCATGCTTCTTTCTTCTGGAAAATACAGGTTGTCCGTCGGGAAGGTATACTACTTTGTTTTGCCGCCATTTTGGTAAATGTTAGTCTTGACAGTTCGTTCATATTTGGCAGTCGTGAAGTAGAGACGTAGCAAATTTAGTATGGAAAAATATTCGATATACCAACGTATATTAATCGTTAAAACATTTTATCAAAATCAATCATCGATTACAGTGACGATGATAAAGTCACGTGAAATTTTTGGGAGAAACAAAGTGCCACCAAGACGCACTATTTATCATGTAGTGAATGATTTCGAAGAAGGAGGGTCTGTAGCTGATAGGGCCAAGCATGGACCACAACGTACTGCAAGATCGGCTGAAAACATTACTGCTGCTCAAGAAAGTGTTGAAAACAATCCATCAACCTCAATTCGGCGCTGGGCTCAGGAGCTTGCTCTTTAAAGAATAACTTTGGGTACAATTTTGCACACGGATTTGCATTTGTTTCCATTTAAGATTCAGTTGACACTAGAGCTTCTTCCACAAGACCATTTACGTCGCCGTACATATGCCAATAGGATGTTACAACTCGTCCATGACAACCCCGATTTTCATGAAAAAATCATAGAGTGGCGAGGTACATTTTCATTTGAATGGAAAAATCATAGAGTAACGAGGCACATTTTCATTTGAATGGATATGTGAATAAACAGAATAGTCGGTTCTGGGCAAAGGAAAACCTTCAAATTATTTATCAGTCACCTTTGCATCTATTAAAAGTGGCAGTCTGGTGTGTAATTTGGTCAGGAGGAATCACTGCGCCTTACTTTTTTGAAACTGAAAACGGCGTAACAGTAACTGCCAATGGTGAGCGATATCGTGATATGGTTGAAAACTTTTTAACGCCACAACTGCATGCTTTGGGCTTGATTAACATGTGGGATCAACATGACGGTGTCACATCGCATACAGCCAGGATTACAGTGGAGTTACTGCGAGACCTCTTTCCACAACAAGTTATTTCAAGAAATGGTGATGTTGATTGGCCTCCACGGTCGCCTGATTTGACTGTTCTGGACTTCTTTTGGTGAGGATATCTGAAAAGCGAAGTTTATGCAAACAAACCAGAAATACCGCGTAAAATGTGTGAGAATGTAATGAAAAATATGCTCAAAATGGCTCGCATTTGTGAGGCTAACAGAGGCGGACATTTATCTGATATTGTATTCCATACATAATTGCCGAACCAGAAACGCTTGAGCAACTCAAACAAAATACTCGTGATGAAATTAATAAAATGCCGCGTGAAATATGTGAGAATGTAATGAACAATGTGCGCATAAGGGCTCGCATTTGTGAGACCGACTTTAAATAAAACATTTATCAACATAAGATCCATTCTCTTTCATTCAATCAAAAATTATAAACAAACAAAGTAGTATACCATCCCGACAGACACCCTGTATAAACTATAAAAAACAATTGGGAAGCAATAACATTTATTTCGTAAGCAAAAACAAACATTAATTGATTAAATATTTTGAAACAAAATATAACTACAAAATATGACGCCACTACAAGTATAGTATTTAATATATCGTATGTATTCAACTGTAAGTAGGCTCTAATAATACTCTGTTTAAGTGGGTGAGAAAACATTTACCTTAAACAATAAGCTAGGATATTTGATAGAATTCTTAAAATAACAATTCTTAATTATTTATCACATAGTGTGTCGTGTTTTCAACGTGGAGTTTTTTTCCGGTTTCCACAACTTGAACAAATTTCACTTAGTTGACAAAATCACAAACATAGTAGAAAATAAAAATTATGGTAACGCATGGAAATCATGATATGTGGAAGGTTTTTTATTAACAGGAAGCTTTTATTGGATTCTTGTTGCTTTAGCTTTCGTCCTTAGACATATGTACCTCAAGAAACACCTTTAGGCCTATTGTTATTTTTAATATTCATTAACGATTTACCTGAGTTTTTGTGCAAACCATTGCTATAGAAATTTTGAACCAAACGAGAGTATGCAACTAAACTATTGGAAGTACTAATCTCAGGCCCCATAAAATATACATCTGAGCTTATGGACGAAAACGACTTTATTCGGAATTAATAATTAATAATTGAAATAATTTTAATAATTTTCAAGAAATCAATTTTATGAAAATTTGTTATAACTTAAAATGTGCGGAATTTTGAAATCGAGTTTAAATGACAATGTGAGAATTAGTGAAGTAAACGATAATAACGAAAACCCTATTATTATTGAAATATATTTAAGATAATTCTTTCAACTCCTGAATTTCAGGAATTTTTTAAAACAAACATTGTACGCAAATAATCAGCTAAATAAGGCCAATAATAATAACGTATAAATCTTACTCTAAGTTAATTTTCCTTGTGACCACAAATATAATAATAATAATAATAATCTTGATCGTCTTAAAAATATCGATCCGATTAAATGTCGATTAAACAAATGTCGATTCAAATATGCTCGGCTGTCCGTTAGAATATCTATGAAAGCGCGATGATGGCCGTATAATTTGAGCTAGCAGTTTGAAATTTTACATAGTAAATGCTCGTTGCCATAGGCCGGGTTATGTTCTACATTGAGCCCTCACCGGTGGGAGACGGGGAGAACTCCAAACTCCTTCCGTTCGGCGACGGTGAACGGCAATCATGAGATATAAACATAGGGAAAAACCCCATGCCTGTCTGTACCTCCCCGAGAGATCAAAAAGATACAGATGACAGGACACGAACCCGAGACCTGCCTGTGTGTATCTCTATCACCCCCGGTACCAGACAAAACCTCTGGTCAAACTTCGTAGATAATCTAACTCTGTAGAAAATCTACTTCCAGTTTCAACCCCTTGCAGCCCAGCTACTGGTGCCCCCGGACACAGCTGTCAACACTCAAGCTGAACGGGATTGTGGGATCAGCATGCTCCGAACAGTCCCACAGCTGCTCAAACCCCAGGTCAGACTGCCCGGACTCAGACCCACTTCCCACAACCACGTCATAGTAGCTCTTCGCCGAGCAAACGCTCTGGAAACAAACACCGTTGCTCTAGCCAAACCACCCTGAGTAGAGAGCATATTGCTAACCATTCAGTCATCCCCTGACCTTGTTATCGCTAATCCTGCATATAAGGGGCATTCGCACAAAACGTGCCGCCAGTCTTTGACTGGTGCACCACAATTGCACGACTCGCGATCGAACAAGGCTCTCTTATGCAGGAAGCCATTGAGTAACCCATCTTCCGTCAGCAAGAAATCAAGACAAAGGTTAAAACCAAAGTCAGGATTTCTTCCAACGAACGTAATATCTGGCAGAAACCTGAAAGTAACACGTCCGTTCTGACTCTCTTCTCAACGTGTTTGCCATCTCGACAAAACACATTCGTCCAAGAGCCTCCTATACTCAGCCCTACTCATGCTCTGTACCCCCTCAATGGGCCAGTCCGTTCCCGTAAGTGGATACTCTTTCCTGGCCTTGAATTCCGTCGCACGACGGATTACAACAAGATCCAGCGGAGCAGCACCCATCAGTACTTGACTTTTTAAGAGAACACACAAGAATACGAATTTTTCCAGAGAATATTCGTATTTTTAGAATTTTCACTGGAAAAATCAACCATATTGATATATTACGTATGAGATGAGAGTGTTTTTAGGACGTGCAATTATCTTATGATCAGACAGTACATAGTCCATAACACTACACTAGGAGAATAATCAACCCACTATTAGAAATATAACACTGGATATTATTCTTCAGTCTTGAATTTGTGTTTAGGAAGGCATCAATTTAAATGAAGATTGTTTTAGATCTTTGAAAATAATATATTAGTGAACTAATTTTGTACAGTAGACTATATGATATCTGTCAGTAAATTAATAAAAGAAATATCAAATACATACTTTGTAAAGGAATGTATCGCGTGGCACGTTTCTTTCTTCAAAAATGAAGAAGTATTTTCTGCAAGAATACTCCAAAACCGTTGCTATACTCTAATTTTAAGTTCCAAACAGAATAAAATTATCTTCCAACGACGGTTTCTACCTTCTTGGGAATTATTCGATGTTTGTTTTTCAAATTTAATGCTATTTATGAAAATATTACGCGTTCTCATGTTGAATTTATTCTATAACGTTCTTAGTTATTTCACAGGTTTTGTCTTAGTGTATCCGGCGCCCGGCTGAAATGTCCAAATTATACTCTGAACAAGCCAAAAATATATAAATAGGTCATATCTTCGCTAATTTTTACTTCTAACTTTCTTTTAAAAACAGAATTCTTCTTCTATAAAATTCAGTTGCAGAGATAAAAATCGGAATGCCAAGAACAATTTATATTATTTCAGGCATTTCGTAAGCATTAATTTTGTTAAAAAAACGATTTTTGTTATCTTTTGAAAAAATCCTTTAAGACGTTTAAGTAGTATTTTTGCTATTCTTGGTTAAGGTAATCAATCACAGTAAATAATTGCTATTGGAAGCAAATTGCAAAAAACTAGGCATTCTTATTTAGGCACGTTTTATTGTTGCAGAGAAAACTTTTTAGCGATATTATCTAAGCGAAATTGGCTACTGAAATACCGAAGATTGTGTAGAAAAATTCTTTTGCAATTTGCTTTTAGCAAACAACTTTGCTGTCTGCCAAAATTAAATCATAATAAATGCGGACTTAAGTAAAAAAATTCTAAAACGCCCAAATATTTAAGGCAGAAGGGGGTACTAAATTTTCTATGAATCGCAGGATTTTGAAATTCAACGCCCTCTTTTTGTACATAATATATCAACCTTGTATATTTATATACAAACCACGTAATTGTACCTATAATATTTTATTACAAACCACGTAATTAGAGTGGTCACTTACATATGTATTTCCAATGGCACAGCCCGTTTTCCTATTTATTAATTGTAAATGATATAAATGTTAAGAAAATACTTAAAAAGCCGCTTTTATTTATTTATTATTTATTATTTTTTATTATTTATTATTTATTATTTTTTTTATTATTTATTATTTTTTTGAAGGAATTACTAATTTTAAAGATTTTTTTCAGAATTTGAATTCGTTCATTGATTAAAAAAGAAATAAATTCCAGTCAACGACTTACTTCTTTGTTAACATGTACTCATAATTTATTTTTTCATTAGCAAAATGGAAATACTTGCAATACTGATAAATTTTTGTAGTAATTCTTGAATTTTTTATCACAAGTTTTTTGAATAAATATTTTGTTTGATTTTCTTTTTTTATGTATTAAATATATTTATACTAAAACATAATCGATTATATAGGGTGGGCCATAAGGGTGTTGGCGGTTTAAATCTTCAATTTCTCGGTAACGCGCGGCGCGGGGTGTCGGGGGGATATGTTGTTCACTGCGCCGCTTCCTGGAAATGTAGTCGCCATGGAGCCGTGCACGGGAGTGCAGCGTGCATTTTGTGTCCGAGCGTATTACGAAAACAATAAATCAGTGATTACTGCACGACGTTTGTATCGGCATGAAAACGGTTTACACGATTTAAGTGAAGTTCCAAGCGCCAATGTGATACGAAAATGGATTAGAATGTTCGAAACAACCGGCTCAACAGTACCAATTACGGTTCGTGGTCGCCCAGTTTCTGCAAGATCAGCCGACATTGTGGAGCGTGTTCGTGTTTCAGTTCAGCGAAATCCGCAACAGTCAACAAGTAAGATAAGTCAGTGTTTGGATGTCAAAAGAACAACTTTACGACAAATTTTGAAACCTGATTTGCATTTGAAGGCTTATACGATTCAGATAGTCCAAGAATTAAACCCCGATGATGCCAATAACCGACTTAACTTTGTCAAGTTTTCCTGGAAAACTCATTTCGAAAAGGGGGGATATTGAATGGCCCCCACGTAGCCCCGATCTCTCTCCACGCGATTATTTTCTATGGGGCTACCTCAAATCGGCAGTCTACGAGAATAATCCGACCAATTACATTATTCAGGAAAGTAACAAAATACCGAGAACAAGTATAATTTTATAGGCATTAAATGCAGAATATGCTGTTATGGGATAGTATGAAAAATATTCCCTAACAACTTGAAAACGGCTCAAGTTTCTTCTTCGGCAAATAACTACAAGTATTGATGATAACAACAAAATAAATTGAGTCTATTACTTTCATTGTTGTTCCAATTTGTTTTTTTAAACGCTTTTTCAACATACAATAACAATTTAAATTTTAAAGTCAAATTTTATTAGATTTTCGTAAGAAGTAACAACAAAAAGTTGAATTGTAACTTTTTCAATCTGATCTGAAATTTGCATATGCCATATATACATACATATATGTTTATCTGTTCGCATTTTATTCTGCTTTCTCCTCGCTGCTTGTACGAATTAGGTATGCAAATATTTCTTTTGTTTTAACCAAATTATATATTTAATCAATGTTATTTTGGCTATATTAATGCTCTGTGTTACTTTTGACGATTTCATTTTTGTTAACAGGTTTTCGATGCGGTTGAATGCAAATATTTGACATACTACTGTGTGCGAAAAGTGAGATAAATTTGTATTTTGCTTGTTCAAAAATCCATTTATACCATCCAAATCTATTTCATCGCTTTCAAAGTATTACCCTTCTACACACAGTACATTCCAAGGTATTTTTTCATCCTAGAAGCAAGCCAAATAGTCACCTTCTGGTACAACCTTCAGAACGCGGTGCGATTTACGTTGAATCTATTTAATTGACTCAAAACGGTGTACTCGAACGGTTTTTTGAATCCAGAAAATATCCAGAATGTACTGAGTGCTTAGCCGGGCGAATAGACTGGCTGTGAAGTGATATTAGTAGAATTTCTTGCGAAAAACTCGCTAAGATGCACTGCAGTATGGGACCTCGTATTATTGCGGTGTAAATATAAAGTTTTTTCTTTGTGCTGACAGCTTCATGCAAAAAAAGCATAACACTCAATTTAGCGAATCGAATAAATTCGTCAGCATACTCTTTTGAATTTCGACGCGATTTTTTCGGTTTTCCTTCATCTTCAGCACTCTATTGGTTAGTTGTTTTTGGATCAAAAATCAAAATCTCATCTCCCGTAATAATGGTTTTATAACGTGCCGGTAGCCAGCCTCTTCCCAGCTTTAAACGTGATGGTCTTTTAAAAAAAAAATTGATTGCTCTTGATACTAATCGAGGTTTGACGCGTCTAAGGCCCAAATTATTATTTTAATTGAAATTACGAATCATTTTGAAATGCCATCATTAGGAGAGGCTCAAATTGTTAAACACGGTTTTCGAACACGAAGTGTGGAATTGATGGACATTAATTTCATCGGTAATTAATGTTTCGTCTTCAGCTCATTCTTATATAAGAACATATCGATTGGTTACGTTCACATTTTGCACCAATACAAAATTACGTCGATTGAAAGCATACGTAAGCCAGTTTATATGATTGAAATTTCTTTACTAGCTTCAGTGTTAATAATTTGTTTGTGCATAGTGTTATTAACATTTTTGTTAAGTCTTTAACGGTTTTTCATAATATATGTAAGAAATTTTTTGTAGTTATAATCGATCTTCAGTATAATACATTCCTAGTTCTTAATCCGCTTCAAGATAGTTTTTTGTATTACCAATTATATATTATAGCTTATAGAATATAATTCAAAAACTGGCAGAATTGTTTATATTGGCACAGGTGGCTGGACGGATAGCTATTTCGGTATTCGTTGAAACACCATTTTCAGCGCCCATAGCTGTTTATGATTTTTCGAACACCATCTCTAACTTAGAGGTCTATAACTTCATAAAACAATTGAGAAGTTTTGCCCACCGGTATGAAAATGTTCTCAACGAAGAGCACAAGTAAAATACAACCCGATTATCACAAGTTCTTGTCTATGCAATCGGGTTAAGAATTAGGATCATATAATATTGAAGATCGACTTTTTTGTAACTTAAATTATAGTTATGCAGAGTAATCAGCAGCAGGGGAAAGCCCTCCCCAGAGCTACCGTAAAATCGAATGTATGATGAATCATTACAGATTGGTGCGAAAATATTTGGGGTGATGGAAGTGCTATGAAAAAAGTAAAATTATAACATACTGAATCACTGATCGAGCAATTTGTTTGAGTGGTGCCATTAATGGTATGCTAATGTAATCCACCTAATTCGCAGATGCTTTCCCTCAGCCGACAATCAGCTAATACCATTTTGTGGATTTTCTTAACTGTGTCTGGCGTGGACGCCATTATAGCAGCTCGTACGGCCCCGTTTGTACTCTACTATCCAATATTTCACAGTCGTAAATGAAGGAAAAGACTCCCTTAGGGTAGAATCTAGCTCGGCTTTAATATTGGTTGGACTAAGAGATTTCAAAAGGAAATATTGAAAGATATAAACAATTTTTTCCATGTTTACAAATTCACTGAGATCGTTTACTTTTGTGGTTCAAAACAAAAATACTAAATAACATTTAAAACATATGTTTTACAAGTTTGTCGCTTTTCACCAAAATAATTTTTGTCACTACTGGCGCCATATATACGCCAAATCGGTTTGGCCGCCCTCGTAAAAACATGGCAAAAATTGAAAATTTCATGAAAATCTTATAAAAAAAGCCTAAAATTGTCACAAATTTCGTAATATATCGAGCATATAAACAGATTTTAAAGTTATTTCCATGCGCAGACAAAGCTGGCGTATTTTTTTCATATCAGATCACTGATCACAGTGCTAACACAAAATGGAGTGTGTTACTTAAGGATCATTGTATTTTTAGAAGCGTTTTCAGCTAACACTAAAAAACGTTGAAATATTAGGGAAAACACCTTAATAAATAGATAGATATTCAGAGTACTCTCGTAATTGTTTTGGTTCCATGCAAGTCGAGGCGCTCTAAATGATATTTAGGACTGAAAAACGTGTATACTTTTTGAATTCACTCCAGTAATAAAAATATATAACGTAAGTGAACATAATATCATATACTCGAAGTATAACAAAAAATGTTTTTTTATAATACCCACTAATAGCAAGAATCTGTTAAATAAGTGATTGTACATCACCTAGGCTGCAAATTTTATTTTTAAATTAAACATCCTCTAAACAGTAAAATACTAACTTTTGCAGATCCACATCATAATTATTACTATATGGTGACTTTACGACAACTTTTGTGTTGTAGACATAAACTGCATGTTCTGTAAATCAAACAAGTCGATGTATATGAAGTGCTGATGTAAATTAATTTGTAGTGACGTTAAACCGCATCGCATTATCTTATGTTCTATATGAAAAGATCGTAAAAATGGACGGACTTACTATAATTCAGATTGAAATTTTGTAACGCTTGGCAACAATTGTTTATTAAAATTCTTCCGAGATCATGTGCAAAACCCGTCATTCGGCATTAGTGTGATGGGGAATTTTGTAATAACATTTTAATATCTTTTTTCGTAAAACTGTAATCCCTCTGTTGTATTGCCTAGCGTAACTGTACATCTAGTTATATCAATTCATTATTTATTTTTCTCAACAATCGAAAGCAATTTTCACTAAGCCTAAAGCTGGTCACATGCGCAAAGTTACACCTACGAATGCTGTTTTTACATTCGTTCATAATTGAGTTTTCTCATTTATTTGTACCCCACTGCATGGTTAGGGGTAATCCTATTATCTTTATGAGGTGGAAATTGACACTAATTTTAGAGTGTATTGTTAATAAATTTCAGTACAGCAATTGTTCTCTATACAACATTCAAGCGCATTCTGATCTAGATAATGTAAAGATCGTATCAGATGTAACAGCGTACACTGAAATAAAATGTATTGCAAATATTTTCCACAATTTTAGAGAAAAAATAACTAAGTAATTAAGAGGAAAAAAATTAGAGTAAAATTAAAGATATCAACAAAACCCTTTCATTTCCAAAGCTTTAATAATTCGATACTCATACCATTTCTAATGTAAAAATGCTTGTTGAAATTTAAAAAAAATAAGTGTAACTATTTTCGATACATTGCCATATTGCGTAAATTTCTACACTGTTATTACCATGCATGTGAGAGACGGAAATGTTCATTGATCTCCATATAATACTCAGTGATGTTGATGTTTTGGGTTACTATAATTTGTTTAATTAGCAATTTATAGGGCATGATTATGTATAAATACTATTCATTATACTTTTTATATCGAAACTTGATGTGACGAATTGGAGGAGAAGCGCAGGAGATCGAACCGCTTGGAATTATTTTCTACGGGCGGCGTATAATATAGGGTGATTTTTTAAAAGATTTAAGTTTTTCAGGTTGGCAGCACTGGTTGGTGCGTCCAAACGTCATCTGTCAAAGTGAAAAGTGTACAGTATACTCTGCCATTTCATCATGGAAAGACTAACAAACGAGCAACGATTGGAAATCGTTGAAATTTAATATCAAAATTCGTGCTCTGTGACAAATGTGCATCGTTTGATACGACCATTTTATGGTCATCATAATCGACCTGCTGAATCAACAATTCGTGCTGTTATCTCCAAATTTCGCATCCAATTTACTTCGTTGGACGTAAAACCATCGACTCGCATGCGTAGAGTGCGTACCGAAGAAAATATTGCAGCCGTAGCGACCAGTGTGAATGACGATCGTGAAATGTCAATTCATCGCTGTTCTCAGCGATTGGGCATGGAATTTTTTTTGCCCCTATTGCCTGAATTGAACTTGGTTGACATGTGGTTTCATCAGGACGGTGCAACATGCCTTACTGCTCGTGAAACAATGAATATGTTGAGGGATGAATTTGGTGGGCAGCTTATCTCTCGATTTGGCCCTGTGAGTTGGCCCCCAAGATCTTGCGATTTAACGCCTCTTGATTATTTCTTGTTGGGTTATGTCAAGTCGTTAGTTTATGTGGACAAGCCGAACAAGTGACGAAAAATTGGACCTTCCGAATGGACATTTTGAGACGAAACCTCGCAGACAACATTTACATGAAATTATCTTTTATTTAAAAAGATTTTAATATATGATGCAAATTTGAATGTTTTACTCGATTAAAAAAAAAACTACGATTAAAAAATCACATTACACAACAGCTTCTATATCCTGTTTATAGTAAGAACTGTCAAACTTCTTAAAATAACTATCAACCGCAGACTCCGCCTCTTAATTGTTGGAAATATTTTACCACCGAGCCATTCTTTCAAAGTTTGGAAATAGAAAATAGTCCTTGGGAGTTACACCTGGCGAATAAATTGCGTGATGAAGCAATTCGAACTTTAATTCATAAATTTTGGCCATCACAATAATGAATGTATGAACTGGAGCATTGTCTTGATTAAATGACACTTTCTTTTTCACACAATCGCATGA
The DNA here is from genome assembly GCA_019455685.1 of Philornis downsi. Taxonomy (NCBI): domain Eukaryota; kingdom Metazoa; phylum Arthropoda; class Insecta; order Diptera; family Muscidae; genus Philornis; species Philornis downsi. The sequence goes on along the minus strand of JAHXMU010000109.1, from coordinate 93,296 downwards.
TCTCATTTAAACTCTGCTGCCCAATATTTTACTGTCGTAGACGAAAGAGCAGAGTAGAATCTAGCTGAGCTTTAATATTGGTTGGACTGAGACCTTTGAAATGGAAATATTGAATTACATAACGGTGACCAATTTTTTTCATGCTCACAAATTCACTGAGATCATTTACTTTTGATGGCTCAAAAACAATACTAAACAATGTGATGCCTTGAAGTCTAAAACATATGTTTTATAAGGCTGTGACTTTTTACCAAAATAATTTGTTTCAAACTACTGGCACCATCTAAAGGGTTGCCCATATTCGACGGACCCATGTTTTTAAAAAAAAATCAAAGAAAAAAATAAAAATTTGGCGGTTGGCAATCTTATTCATTTAATTTGTTCCAAGTAGATTTGTTTACATCAATTTTTGAATATGATATCTCTCAAATGGCCGCCTCTGGCGTTGATGGCGTATTGTGTCCTTTTTGCAGCATTTTCCATCGTTTTCGCCAACATTTCGGCCGGAATAGCGGCTATTTCTTCACGAATGTTGTCCTTGAGCTCTTCTACGGTCCTTGGCTTGTTAACGTAAACCTTTGACTTCAAATGTCCCCACAAGAAGAAGTCAGCGGGCGTCAAATCGGGCGAACGCGGTGGCCAGTCCAAATCACCACTTTTCGACATCAAACGGCCCGGAAACAAATTCTTTAGAAAATCGATTGTTATGCGACTTGTGTGCGGTGGAGCGCCGTCTTTGTTGAAACCAGAACTGCTTCATACGCTTTCGACGAATAATTGGCATCACAAAATTGGTCATCATGTCGCGATAACGCTCCTGGTTGATGGTAACAGCATGGCCATTTTCGTTTTGGAAGAAAAACGGCCCAATGACCGTTTTCGCACAAACGCCGCACCAAACTGTGACTTTTTCGTCATGAAGAGGCAATTCTTGAATCTCCTGAGGATTTTCAGTGGCGTAAATACGGCAATTTTGCTTATTTACGGTCCCATTCAATGTGAAATGGGCTTCATCGGACATGATAATTTTGTTCCAAAATTGCTCGTCATCATCGGCCATTTCGATGACTCGTTGGGCCCATTCCAATCGACGAGGCTTGTCCGCAGGCAACAATCTTTGCGTCAATTGAATTTTGTACGGGAACAAATGCAAATCAACGCGAATAATCCGTTGTAAAGTGGACCGAGCCATGCCCAACTGCTGAGAACGGCGTTTTTGGGATGTTCTTGGGGACCTCTCAACACTGGCTCGTACGGCAGCGATATTCTCGGCCGATCGCCTTGGTTGACTTTTATTTGGCCTCTTCGGATTAGAAAGAGCCTCACCAGTCGAAAATTTTTCGTATAAACGCTTAATGGCGTTCTTAGAAGGCGCACTTCTCACGTTTTTTAATATTTTAAAAGCACGTTGAGTTTTCACAATTGACTTCTTCTGTTGAATGTAAATTTCAACTATTTCAGAGCGCTTGCGTGGCGTGTATTGTTCCATGGTAAAAATCTGCTTGGACTGACGCTTCAAACGCGGTATGTCATTAAGCAATCTGACATCTCTGTCAAAAGTTATGGCGTTGCCAGATGGGTCCGTCGAATATGGGCAACCCTGTATATGTCAGTTCGGTTAGTTTTGGACCGCCCTCGTATCTGCTGACCCAAGGCTCATCAATGTTAGTATGCCATGTAGTTTTCGACAACGGACTCTATGGGCGGCACAGAAGAGGACTACCAAATTCCGCTGTCAAAACTTGGTGTGACGACTTGGAGAAAAAGCACATAATACCGAAGCGCTTGGGATTATTTTCTACGTGTGGCGTATAATATTATAGATAGATATATCTATTCTAATCGCCACCTAAACAATCAAGCAAATAATTGCAACAAATGTTTGTGTACAATTTTCATATGATAGAAAACCATATTTCATTTCTAGTCTCAAAATATTTGTTTTTTGTGCTCAAGAAATGGAGAAAATCTTAATATTTACAGGGTAAAGAGGTAATAATTAGTAATGGTAAAAAAATGGCCAAAATATATACCACATGGGTCCATTGAAATTAGTTTTATAGCTTCGCTATTCGAGATTCTTTCAGTGTAAAATTATGCAATCACACAAACCTCCTGGGAAAGCGTGATAAACACGTGTTGCTATTAAAAAGAAAATAACATCACGAAGATTCTTATTTGCGGCATTTTACGACCGTTGCTGCTATATATGTATAATATTTATACATTTGTACATTTATTTACACTCTAAAATATTTTGTTATTTAATGTTACGGCGTCTGTGTGAAATTTAACTGATTTGTCAATTGTCTTGTTTATAAATTGTTTGTAGAAATATCATTTCCATTATTTTATTGTCTTGTTGGGTAAATAGGCAATAACGAAGACATTTATCAAATGATGACTGACAATTAGCGTGTTGCTGCCACATGGCGTTATTAGCGGCGTGATAACAAAAAAAGAAAAATATAAGTGAAAAACGGAAAATAACCACTAACGTGTTAGGTATAGATGATGGCTAAGAATAATAATTGTTTATATTACAGAAAAGAAAGAAAAGAGAGAGAATGTTTTGCAATAAAAATTTAGTTTCTATATTTCACTTTCACAATAATATGAAAATCGTTCGATATTCTGCACGTATAATATTTAAAAGCGACATTTATGTCCGTAAACCTAGCTTTTGCAAAAACTGTACGTTCTTATAAAAACGCCATTGTCGCATAGCCGTTTTGGCGTGTTTTTCGTTTCGGATAATTAGTTCTTGAAATGGTCTTTAGTAGAAAATATCTGAGTTGCAAATTAAAAAACGCAGAAAAATATTATAACATTAAACTAAAGCACACAATATTCTGCTACCTCCGTGACGCAGTGGTTAGTACACACGACTACCGTTCGCATAATCGCAGGTTTAATTCTCCACGCAATCGGCTGTTTTAATTTGAGCGGCGATCACCTCGATGTGTCTGACAAACAATTCGAGTAGTCTAGTAATCGACAGGTCTTGTAAACGCTTCTCAAAATTGTGACGTTCGGAATTGTCATTAACCTGTAGGTGCGTGTGAGAGCTCACTGTATGTGAGAAGCTCTTTTTGTCTCATTTATGAGATGCAATAGAGTTTGTTTTTTTTTTACGCTACTGCCTCAAAAGGTAAGACGCGTTATTAGTTTACCTAATATTCAGACTGTATATCGAATCTTAGAAATATTTAAATGAAGTCAGTATATCAGAAATATTTTTTGTACCAAATTTCATCTCATGAGTGTCATTTGCTATGCTTGGTTTTGTATGACGCAGAAAGTTATTCCGGCGAACCTTGATACAACCACCTATCATTATTTGATCGACCGTCACTTTAAACTCTTCCATTTCTTATTCATGCGATGCAAGGAAATTTGTTGTTTTTTTTTTATCTTGTTTGCAAAATGGAATTTTATGCTGTGAAAACGTTTAGCGGAAGGCCGGGAACACTTTGAAAATGACGAGCGCCCACGACTACCTTCAGCCTTTACTGATGAAAATCACGTCCAACAAATCTGGTATTTGCTGTTCAAAAACCGTCGATTAGCAATTACGAACTTTGTTGATAATCTTGGCATTTCAAGCGGATCAGTCAACTCTGTTTTAAAATATATTTTATATTCAATTTAAAGAAAAAAAAACCGTCGCACGTAGATGAGACTATGATCTAATCCTATAATACAGAAACACCTGACCAATTAAACGAGTATTGTGCCAAAGATGAAACAATACTGAAATAGCCTCGCCGAAATCACTAACAAATCAAGCTGTCAGCTGGAAAAATTGTCAAAAACGAATATTATTTGAGTGAATATTTGCAAAAAGAAGCCGGTTGTTTTGTTTTTGCAATGCACCATCTCACATTGCAATGTCTTCCCGTGGCATCTAATAGCGTTTTACGCCTACCCAATTTCCTGATTTAGCGTCGCGTGCTCGTTTCCTAAACTCAGAAGAACCCATACGAGTAATTACCATGAACTACGCTTATTACCAAGAGTCTTTTGTTTTTTTTTTTATAACATTTTTATAATTTTTTTTATAATATTTTTTTATAATATTTTTTTAATTTTTAATGAATTCACGAAATTTCCCTGGATTCCCGTAAAACAAATTTTTACGAAGGCCGGGAACTAGGAAAACCCGGCGATGTATTCTTTAATTGCTTCTTATGATTTCGTTATCATGCTTAATGAAGGAAAATAAAAATAGAATATTCAAGGATAGAGTAGATTTTTCATAACTACGTATTGGTAATATAAAAGGACGCACAAACATTTCCATTTAAAATGAAATTGCCTTAATTTGCTATTAAAACTGGAACCATCAAATCAGACAAATCGCTCAATTTTATTATATATTCATATAAATTTTGCTTGAGGCAAGCGACCGAATGCGTGGATCTTGCCATTATGTACGAAATACAATGTCATTTAAATGACCGCCTCTGTTTTGGTTGCAGCAGTGGATTCTTTTGAGGTAGTTTTCAAAAAAAAAAAACATGACGAAACAGTCATTTTTTTTAGGGTTCTTCGAGCCCCATATGCGACAAGTTTGCTTCTTGACGTAACCACCGAGTGAAAAATTAGCTTCATCGGTGAAGAAAATTTTGCTCGATTGAAAGCCTTTTTGCTAAATAAATAACACTTCAAATGGCAGGCATTTAACAGCTGACAGCCTTGCCATACCGGCGACTTTACAACCACTAAATAGATAACCCTATACATCTCTTTCCACAGATTTATTTAGTTTTCCTTTTGAGTATTTTTAGTTTTTATTTTGAAAGAGAAAAACCTTTTAAAGTATTGTGTTTTGAAAATGTGTGAAAAGTTTTTTTTTTTAGTTTCCGAGGCAAATTACTTGCCAAAGAGTTGAGACCGGAACAAAAAATGTTTAAAAAAACAAAAAACAAATTCTATATACGTATTTTGACATAATATATTCAGGTTTATTTGCAAATAACAACCCAATCTCATTAATAATTTCAAGGAACACGTGTTTGCAATAAACTGATACAATCAGGGACATTATAATTTATCTCGTACACATTATAAAGGGTGCCCAAACAAGAACGCAAGATTTAAATGACTGATGCAGCAATTGAATTGTTTCTCTGGCTGTATGACATGTGGCGTCGTCTTGTTGAAACCACATGCCCTCCACGTTCATTTCATCAATTCTAGGCACGAAAAACCTGGTTATCATTCACGATACCGAACACCATTGACTGTTTGCGCTTGACATGCCTCATTTTCATAAAAAAAAATGTCCAATGATTCCTCCAGCCCAAAAAAATCAGCATTTTCATGTTGTCTCTCCAATACTCAATTAATGAACTCCCTTCGCTGTCCATGGTCAGCTGGCTTCAGTTCGGTGTTCGGTGTCGAATTGAGATGGATGGAGTTTGAGCGACATCATTACGTACAGCTGCGACATTTTCGGTCGGTCGACCTGGTCGAAGGCGCGTTGTTGTCTTTACATCACTAACAGACCCAGTTTTGGCAAATTTATTCATCAATCTCTTTACAGTTGACTCTTTTGGAGCATTATTGTGAACCCAAATTGATCGCAATTTCCAAACCGTAGCCGTAAAACTTTCACCATTTTGGTAAAACAATTTCACAATGAGAATGCGTTGTTCATTCGTGTAGCGCTCCATTTTTACTAACCTCGTACCTTCTACTGGCAAACAATAACAATTGTTCAAATGTCAAACAATGACACTTCGAATGGCGCCAAATTTAAATCTTGCGTTCTTGTTAGGACACCCTTTATTAGGATTGTTGTCTTTATATCCGAATGTGTAAAATTCTGTTGCGTCATTCAACGTTTTAAAAGTTTTCCGGCATTTGAAAGTAAATGTAATCGAATAAGAGAAAAATTCTTAATGTCGATTAGTGTAATTACAATCGATTCGTATCTATCGATGTGATACGCATGCATCGGTTTTTCTTGTGATCTAAGTATTATTTTGCCTAAAAATTTGCTTCATTTTCTTAATTGTTTTAAGCTAAAATAGTTTTTATGCATCTACTCCGATGGTACTAAAATCAAAATGTGGAAGTTAGTCGTTGCTAAGAAATTATTTTCAAAACAATATAATACCAGGGCGTCATGACTTTTAATTTTATTCGTATTTGTTTAGTCTTATAAAAAAACCTGGGCAACTGCTTAATTTTGTATTTATTCCAGAATAGGTAGCGTGCCTCGATCACTAACAAAAGTATAGAAAATGAAGACTAATTTGATTTAAATGGATTCTGAAATTAATTTCACTGAAGGCGTCTGCTATCATGAGCTCGACCGTTTTAAAAATGCCTCTAAAAATAAGGGTTTCTTTAAGTAATATACTCGTACTCTGCATGCCACTCGTTGTGTGATGAGAGTGGTCTGATGCAATGTAAAGAATTTGGCTGTACGTGGAAATAATGTTAAAATTTGTGTTTTATGCTCGAGATATTACGATTTTCCTGTAGATTTTTAACGTTTTTTGTAATACTTTTATGAAATTTTGTATATTTCATATGTGTTTGGTCCAATATCTGATTTCATTGGAAGCACATTTTTCACTTCCATTGATTTTTTGTACATAACTAATTTTTAGTAGCCGAGGGTCTGGGTCTGGGTAATCTTATGAAAGTTCTACGAAAATTTTGTGAAAAATTATTAAAAATCTGAACGAAAATCTTAGCATCTTGGGCATAAAACAAATTTTAAAATTATTTCTATACTTATATACATAAATCCGAATACTGTCGTGTTTCTATTACATCTGTTAACTTATTGCACCAGTAGTGTTTGTGATTGCTGGGAGCAGTTATCCTCGTTTGAAGGACCAATGTTTGTGTATTGAAATTAAAAACCAAAAAATAAAAGCCGTGGGGAATTAGAATTTTTGTATAAAATCAATGTCGTTTTTTATTGGGCAAACAATATTGTCTTAAAAAAGGAGTAGTGTGTTGTGCGCTCGGAATCCAAAAGAGGATTAAAATGTTGAGAGAAAAGTTAGGTTAAGTTAATTAATATAAGAAAAGATGGCCTTTTAGCATAACCGCTCCTCGCTACAATCTGACAGATAGTAACGTAAGAAAAGTCTGGATTGCCAACTAATTTGTATTTCAACTCGCAATAAAGGGCAGAAATGAGCATACTAGATTATACAATTAGTATTGCATCAAGCTAGTTAATGAGAAACGTATTTTTAGAGCCGTTTTAAAAATGAACAAAACTCAGGAGAACAGACACTACATACAAAAAGAATTCCAAAGAATTCGGTGTTCTGTCTTTCTCCCCCATTTTGTTATATAAGGTTTGCCAGATATGGTTTCAAAGACCTGGTCCTTCCAATGGAGTTTTGGTTTCCGTCTTCTGTGTCGACTACCATTGTCATTGTTCAAGACTTATCGTGTTTGACGTAATTCTCCACTATACTGACGCGCCGTTTGAGCGTTTTAAAAACGAACAAGCTCAGGAAAACAGACACTACATAAAAAAAGAATTCCAAAGAATTCGGTGTTCTGTCCTTCTCCCCCATTTTGTTATAACAAGTTTGCAGGATATGGCCTCAAATACCTGGTCCTTCCAGTGGAGTTTTGGCTTCCGGCTCCTGTGTCGACTGTTGAGTTCATTGTGGCAGACTTACCGTGCTTGGCATTATTCTTCTCTATACTGGCACGCCATTTGAGCGCGATCTGTCATTTAGTTTGTGGTCGATTTTGTCATTTTGCGATTCTTAGAATAGATCGAACAAACAGTTTGTTTGAAATTTTGTGTTGCAAAGGGAATTTTCTGAATAGCTGAAAATGCTACAGAAGATAAAGTGAAGCGATTTAATCAAAACCATGTAGGCTGCGTATTCAAGTGAACGAATTATTACTTTACACGTACTTCTTCTTAGGTGGCTGAAATAGACATACTTATCTATGATACGCCACCCGTAGAAAATAATTCCAAGCGCTTCAATCTTCTGCGCCTCTCCTCCAATTCGTCACACCAAGCTTCGATAGTATTTCAAAAGCCTGGTCCTTCCAACGGAGTTTAGGTCGCCCTCTACTGCACCGTCCATCGAGTTCGTTGTCGAAAACTTTCCGTGTCGGAGCATTTGGGTTCATACGCACAACATGGCCCAGCCAACGCAATCGCTGTATATTAAAGCGTTTGACCACGTCGATGTCGGCATATAGCTTATGCAGCTCATTGTTCATGCGAAGCCGATACTCTCCGTTAACGACGATGAGTCCAGTACAGTACCAGTACAGGAGTGGAAAACTATGATGTTACCGATGAGTACGATATCGAAATCATCAATGGGAGCTATTAGTTGAATGCTATGGAAGTGAATACTTTGAAAAATTCTGATAAATCAATATTCTACTCGTCTAGGGAATGTTTTCCTTAATTTCAAACGAGAACATTAGATCTTTTGGATTTGTATGATTGGAAAGCTACGTAGTACGAGTAAAAACAAGTAAATATTAAGTAAAATAAAAAAAAAAATATTAAGTTTAATGTAAATGATAAATTGATTGCTATTTGTCGTTCATTATAAACTTTTTGACAGTTCGCTGGTGACTCGTGACATGCGTCAATACCGCATATACTCTGCTAGCAATACTATTTCACGTTGGAAAGATTTATACCGTTTACAAATGATTCAATTTTATTATCGCAATTTATGAGTAAAGGTTTTCACGGGCCTATTGACTATTTTCTGAAGGATTATTTTTAATATTTCAAATTCTCAACAGAAAATTATCCTGTGTTGTTTTTGTTGGTTTACACAATGTTTTATTCGTATAAACAATCCTCAATTGTATTTTCCGCAAAATTCGGAGACCTCCACATCTCTCTTTCTAGTCGCAGTCTTGACTTTTACGCTCACAGCCATCATTAAGTATGAAATCAAATATCATTTTTTTCCAATACTTGGCAATGCGATTACTAGATTTAGCATAAAACCACAAATATTGATTACAAATTTAGCAAACCGTCGTGGGTTTTTTGTTGATTTGCGTTTTGCACTTTTTATTAAACAATTATTTCAAGAGCACTAATTATTATCAAATAAAAAAAGTATATAATTTATATTATAATTTTACTAAATAATATGATTTAACAAAATGAAATCATTAACATTACGGTCCAATATTTTTTACGTAATAATAGTAATATTTTACGTAATTTGTAATTAGCTAAAACTATGAACTTTTTTTGCTCGAAGGTGAAGTACTCGAACGTCGAGTTGTTTTGCCGGCCGTTCCATTCTTTTTAGCAGAGGAACTGCTGTCATTGCTGGTGGTGGTAGATGTGTCGCCATTGCCACTGGCTTTAGACAAACCGGGACGTCTGGGCGGCATACGTTCATTTACAGCATCCAAACCCTTGGCCTCAGCGAAGGATTTGATTTCCGGTATAGCACCTAGGCCTTGTAAAGCTAGAGATAAGAAAACAAGGGAAATATCATTAATTGTAAAGGATATTTGCTGGAAATTATGCAAAGAAAATAGCAATCAAGTTATCTCCAGCTATATTGCAACAGCTGAAGTTGGATTTTAATATTTCCTTCTCTTCCTTCCAGGGAAATGAAAAGTAGTTTAATTTCAGTGAGACTTGATTATATTAGCTTTTTGCTTTAGAGATAACTTTTAATGGATTTAATACTAACAGAAATTTGAATTTCGAAACAAACATCGAAGGCATTCAGTTAAAGGGATTGAAACTAAAAGATCTTTGGCAGCAAATCCATATATAAAATTATTGATCGTCGACTGAGTGATTGCAATCACAACAATTGGAGTATGCGTACCCGGTATAGAATAGGAGCGTGCCGAAAATATGTTTTTCAAAATTCGAACGTTTTGGAGTTAAAATGTGGTGAAAAGGGAGAAATTTGGAATAACTAATTAGCTCAAGAGGCTACAGCTAGAGTCATGAAAATTAATGCCCAAGTAGGGATAAAGATGATTTTTTTAAATTCGTACTTTTAGGGGTAAAAATAGGGTAATGAAAAGGACTATAGCTAGTACGAATGCCCTGCTCAAGGGGAAACAGTTGGAATCTTGATGATTGGTGTTCATATTATTTCAGAGTAGGCAAGCGATAAAAAGGGATTTTTTGAAATTCGTGCTTTTAGTGGTCAAACTAGGGCAAAAAGGGACAAATCCAATATGACTGTTTAGCTCAAACATGTGGAGCTACATTCATGAAGATTAGTATCCATGTTTCCACTTAAGAGCAGACAAACGATAAAAAGAATTTTTTTTAATTCGTGCTTTTAGTGGCAACAGAGCAAATTCCTCTAACAAACTAAATGCGCGACACGGAGAATGTTTTGAAATTCGTCCTTTTAGAGGGAAAAACTCGGTAGAAAGAAATTCAAATGGGGTGGTACCCATTCCCCTCACAGCATAGAATCCCGACAGTAACACACCTTACATATTTTGACAGAAATGGGAGAAAAATGGTAGCATCATCTAACACAATAGACGGAAGCTAAAGTCATCAACATTATTACACGCATATTCTTCTTACCAGATAACGAGAAAAGTTGTAATGAAATCCTTACTTTAAGTTGTAAATAAGGGCGAAAAAGGGACAAAAATCGTACCATCGCTCACAACAAATGGCTGGATCTAAAAGTATGAAACTGCGTTTGCATACTATTGTATACTTTGCATACTATTGTATATAGCGCAGTCGCGTCGAAAATTCGAACTTTTGAATTTGAACAAGCAATGAGTGGGACGAAAATTGAACCATAGACTAGAGTGGAAGGCTGAAGCTGAAAAACAAGTATAAATATCACATTCAGAACAGATTTTACGAAAATAGTCTTTTCATTGAACAACGGTAGAGAGGAGGAAGCAAAAATGGCGCAATCGTCTAGACTAAAGTGATGCAGTAATAATAAAGTTAGCTGCGTTATCCGAAACTTGAATCATCAGAAGCCAAACTGGAAGTGTGATTATAATTCAATACCCCACAGATTAAACTGTTCCACAATCAGGAAAATTGTGAAAAATGGCAAGAGGATTCCGTATGGCAGTAGTAAATAAACTGTAAGGGAATTTAAATTCTGACGTCATTCTTATTTGAAAAAACGGACACTTTCTAACTAAGAATAAATCTCTTTGTGTTAACAAGGTTTTCCCATTGAATTTGAACAGACTCACTCACTGTATTATATTACATGGAAAAATACGTAGTACATATGAATAATTTAAATACATTCCACCCAGTTCTTGGAAATATAAACTGTATATACTCGTACACAGCAAGGCGAATGTGGAGGTATACTGCCCCATCTATGGCATGAACGAGTTATTCACGTGATTATTCAACACGTGTTCATAAACCTGCGTATAAGCTTATGCATGCAATATCAATTGGCGTCGAGAAATTTATAAGTACTTGTCTATCTTAATGTTAACTATCATAAACTTGATAGAGATAAATGAAATTCAATGGGAAACTTACCGCTTCGCAACGAGTCTCGGCCTCCAGATAAAGCACCAACGGGTAAAGCACCGGTTGGTGTTAGACCCTTCAGTTGTAGAACAGATTCAGATTCCTCTCTGTACAATAAAGAATATATTATAATTGATTATTATTATGTTAACAATTCACACTATTGTTTCATTATGTGTTAACGTATTTCAGAGTGATTCACTTTGAACTTTACTTCGAACGGTGAACATGTATTACAATTTCCATAAATGCTTCGTTCAATTCTGATACATAGGTTGGGAAATGAATTTGATTGAAAAGTATCGTTATTGTACTCATTTAAATATTTCGGTTAAATATACCGATGCCGACACTGTTACATAAACAAGAAAAAACTAATATTTTTTAGAGATTGGACGTAATTGTGCAACCCTCAGTATGAAGCGAATATTTTTTTTAACGTGCATATGAAATGAGTCTAAAAAAATCGAAAAAAAAACTTGTATTTGTTTACATTTTCAAAATCCACTTTTCGGAATGATTTGATGGTTTGGAATATATTAATATTAATATGAAAATATAATATTAATATAAAAATTTGCAATTTACTTGGCCACCGTAACATTACGTTTGGTTCAGCCCACAGCGCTAGTTCTGCTTACTAAAAGTGTAATCTTATCATAGGGATCTATAGTTGATACAAAACTTTAATTTTTCAATTTCTTCAATTACGAGTATATGAAAGGTCGACTTTTCGACATGTTACAATATATATAAGTCAACATTTTGACTTTTTCAAATGTAGGAGAAATAGATTTTTTAAGGTATTTATAACAAAATTTGCTTGACTGTTGTATTTTTAATTAAACTTTATATTTTATTTAATAGGACAATTGATTAGAAAAAATTTTATATATACGGATTATTCATTTAGCGGCTTCAAAACCCCCAGTCTGGCAAGATTGTTAGCTGTTAAACGCCTGTCATTTGAAGGGTGATTGGATCTTTTAACAACCAAAGAACGCTTCAAAATAGTTAAAACTTACTACAAAAGTGATGATTCAAACATGGACATTCTTCGTGCATTACGGGGTGATTATAGTCGTCATAATCGACGACCTACTGTACAAGGAATTGGCAAGATTATAAAGAAAGGAGAACAGATTGATGTGGTCAGACCTGTGCATTATCTTAAAGTACACACTGCCGAAAATATCGCTTCTGTTAGTGAAAGTGTGGTGGGTAATCTGAATTTCAATTTAGAGCACTATGGCCGTATGACAGCCGACCTTTTTTGGCCTGCAATTGAAGATTATGAACTGGACGATATGTGGTTTCAACAAGACGGTACCACGGCTCACACAACACGACCGATGTTGGGTTTTTTGTGTGAGAAGTTTCCAGAAAGCGTCGTTTAACGTTTCGGCGACATCAACTGTTAAACAAAGCACAGATAAAGCTATGATTTCGATGAAACTTTTATTTCATTATAATGCTTAGACCTTGCAATTATGTACGAAATACAATATCATTTAAATGACCGCCTCTGAATTGGTTGCAGCAGTGGATCCTTTTGAGCTAATTTTCGACCACTTTTTCGCACTTTTTGGACGATGACTGGACCATAATTTGACGAATGTCGGTTTTCAAATATCCCAACGTTAGGGGATTATCCGCGTAAACACAGACTTTGATGTAGCCCCACAAGAAAAGTGTAACAGCGTAAAATCAATTGATGTCGTCGAAACGAAACGCTTTCTGGAAACATCTCCTGCAATAATGCCAAAATCGGTTGTGTTTTGTGGCTCGTAGCACCATCTTGTTGAAACCACATACTTCAACTGCAGACCAGAAAGTCGGTTATCATACGGCTATCGTCCTTCGAGCCCCATATGCGACAATTTTGAGAAATGAGCTTCATCGCTGAAGAAAATTTTGTTCGAGAAATCAGCATTGAAGGTTTGTTACCGTAGCACCCAAGGCTTTGTGAATGGCAGCCGGCTTTAATCGTTGCATGAGTTGAACTCTATATGGATGGACGTGAAAATCTAAATGCAAAATACGTCATAATAAGCCGTAAGATAGGCCCAATTACTGGAAATGCCGTGCAATCGACAAATTTGGATTATCTGCCACTTTTTCACTAACTGAAGCGATATTTTCGGCAGTGCGTACATTACGATGATGCACAGGTCCGACTATATCTGTAACAATTCCAGTCTTTTTAAATTTCTTTATAATCTTGCCAATTCCTTGCACAGTAGGTCGATTATGACGACCAAAAACGCCTGGTAATTCAAGAAAAGTGCCCACGTTTGAATCTCCACTTTTGTAGTAAGTTTTAACTATTTTTACGCGTTCTTCGGTTTCGCAAACCTTTCACTAAATAGATAACACTTCAGATGACAGGTATTTAACAGATGACAACCTTGCCAGACCGCCGGTTTTGAAACCACTATATATATATATAATATATCAATTACTCGTTATTTAAAAGCCGATAACAAAAGTTGACTTTTACAATTATATGACTTATATGATTATATGACTAATCTCATATTTGCCCTAATTAGGCAAAACTGAATATACAGTGTGGTAAACAGACATTTACACTAAGTTAACGTTTAAAAGAACCAGACCCCATTTGATTCTGTTCTTCTCCAGATTGGTAATTTTTGGCAGGAGAAAAGCAAGTCTCGAATGCTTATTTAACGAGCTACGTATAAAATAGTGTTGCATTGGACTATCGAAAAAAAAACTGATCTTCGTTTAAAAAATATGCAGGTCATTCGATATTTAAAAAAATTACGATTTAAATAAAAAAGTAATTATGCCCCCCATCAAAAAAAAAAAAAAAAAAAAAGAATTATTGGTTTTCAAAAACTGAACAGATCACACTATTGCATACGCATACAGTTTAAATCGGGCTAACTTACCTCAGAACTGAGAATACACGTGACATCTTACCAATCGCTCTAATTTTATTACGTATAATTTCCTTGCGCAGAGCCGACACTGTAGATGCTATAAATTATATTAGAATAAAATAAAAACTTTTATATTAGCTATAATATCAAATGAACTACTTTAAATAAAGCTTTTTTAACAGCAGGCTATGAGACACACACATACACACACATAAACAGAGACAATATTAGCGCACCAGAAAATAAAAAGCTTCAGACGAAAGCTTTGCGCGGTTCTACAGCCACAATATGATATGCTTAATACTTGGTGTAAGGCTTTGATAATAACAGCTACACTTAAAGAAAACACACCCAAACATAGTGATGTGGTTATTTGCGCCAATCAGTTCTAGGTAGGGAAAAATATGTAAAAGGCGAAATTTCTGCCTGGACAAATTTTTATCATCTCTATTGAAATTTGTTACAACTCTTACTGGATTTGGGGTAAGCGAACGTCTTTTAAACTAAAACTTGTAATTGTACATTTCGTAGAAAATCGTACGTATCGGAAAATAGCTGCTATTTGAATAATTTAGATTGAAATATTCAATCTAATTAATTCCATTCAATCTAATATTTAAGATTGAAATATTCAATCTAATTCAATTCAATCTAATATTTAAGATTGAAATATTCAATCTAAATTACGATTTCGTACGCTTTTCTATGAGATGTGCAATTACAAGTTTTACTTTAAAATATTCAAAATAAGTAAGAGTTGTAACAAATTTCAATAGAGATGATACAAATTTTGATTTCTACTTTACTACTTTTTACTCGAACAAATTTTTTAAGTGAAATTAGTAGAGCTACACATGTGCTCTGAAGAAATCATTTGACACAGATAAAAGATTTACATATATGTAGATATAAAACAATAATTCGGAGAATTCCTTCAACCGCATGAAATTTTATTACTTTTGTAAGTTTTCCCTTACTTTTTTCCAAATTTTTCTATTAGAGGAGATTTTTGAACATTTTCCTTGGTGCTATCTTTATTACCAAAAAAGTACTATAATAATGCTAATATTGAAAATATTATATAATTTTTCCAACAAACATATATACGAGTATAATACTTGCTAATTATTTTATGCATCCTTATATTGCCACTTGAAGAAACACTGGGTTTACATTCTCTTCTCTTTTTAATTTTATGTGTTTCCAAAGGTACTTTGATTATTTAGGCCTTATGAAAAAACAAACTGCCCTTAAGATATATCAGAGTAAATTTAACGCAGTAAGCTATAAACATTGTGATCGGTCTTTTAAAAAATTGGTGCAATTACAATTGTTTGAAATAATAAAAAAAAAAGCAAACTCGCTTGCATCCGATGAATGAGATATGAGAGAGCTTCTCACATTCAGTGAGCCTTACATTCATTCTATTTTTAGATTCACTCAACGAAACCTACAGTTTAGCGACGATTCCGAACGTCACAGTTTGAGAAACATTTACCAGACTTATCGATTACTCACATATTCGAAGTTTTCGTCAGACACATCGTGGTGACCGCCACTCAAGTAATGATATACGGAATTGAACCCGGGATTTTGCAGACGATAATAGCGTGTTTTAGAAAATTCTTCAAAATCATTGAAAAGTAATGCAATTTTTCTACTACTATTTGCAGTAAATATAATGAAATTGCTATTTCGGTGAAATTTTTTCATTTATGATCAATATACGAGAATTATTTATAGAAAAAAGCCATTTTTGAACGTCCATTGATCTGACGATAATTCGATACATCGTCCACGACTCTGTGAATAGCAATTGCCACAAATGACAGAGTCGGTTAAGCATGAAAAAAAACTAGCTCTAGGCAATTAGAAAAAATTGAAACTTTATCGACATATACTTAAACTATATTCGATACGAAAAGCAACCATTTTAGTTCGTACGTTTTTGCTTAATACTATAATTGTGGTCATGGTTATAGAGAAAGAAACATTTCAGCGGTTATATCATTGGAAAAAGGGCTACGTCGATATTTTGCACATCTCTTCCATATTTTGTATTCGTTACCCCCACCTATCTTATAGCGGACTGGTACATCGTCTATGACACTGTGCCCCCCACAACACATGGTGGTGGGCGAATAAGTTTCGATCCAACTTGAATCTTTATTTGTTTTTTTTCTATTCAGTTGCAGGGTGAAAAAAAAAAAACAATTTGTAATATTTACACATTTTTTAGCAGATTTTTTTTTTAAATTAAACTTTTTTAGCTACTCAAAGTTGAATTTTTATACAATTTTAAGCGGGAAAAGGGTAACGTTTCAGGCCTCACAACTTGTAAACCTTTTACAACATTGTTAGAAGTAAAGATCAAGTTACAAATAGTCCCCTTTTCTTTCGATGATGCTGGCAATATTGTTATGACATGATGGATAAAGGATAATTATAATAAAAAAATAGGATTAGTTGTACCCCCATTTATAGGGACATGAACGAATTGTAATCCTAGGTATCTTAAGACGACATTCCTTTCAGGGTCTTTTAAGACGACTGAGCCGCGTCCGTCTATCTGCTGGCTGTAGGGCTGTGGGATATGATAATATCCATAAATCTCTACTGGTCCTATTTATTAATTTCAAGTTTGAAGGCATATTCGTATAAAACTCAATTTCTCTCGGTCTTGTATTCAGCCTTATATAATAATTATCCATTGTTCTTCAGAAAGAGGAATGCTTTTGAAAGAGAAGTCGTCTAACTTCGATATAATATATTCTTTTTGAAAATATAGTTAAACTTTATAAAAATATCTAAAACACAATCTTCCTCCTTTGAAACACAATAACTCCCATACCACAACGCATTTTGAATAGAAAGAAAATACCAGAAAAATGGTGTTATCTTTTAGAATCTACGTACAGAATATATTCGTATATAAAGCAGGGGAGACATGGAATTGAAAACCCCTTCATCCAATGTATTAGATGAAATATTGTCGCATTTCTAACCAAATGTTTTTGTCCTTTTTCTTGCCAATTGCTATCAACAAAATGAATTATATTTTCGTAACATAGTCTGTTATTGATGTTTGATTGTTCTCTATCAATGTCTCAACGGAAAGTATTTTTAATTATGCGGCCCTGAATCAATCATAGCCATCATATGACAAAAAAAAAAAAAGTCTTAAAAGACATACTATTTTTTGTTTTAAATATGTGATCAAACATTTCGAAATGTATAGTTGTAGCTTCCCTACATTTTGCATTTTTTTTTTTTGTAACTCATTGTGAGTCTTTGGATAAATATTTTACTGAAAACGATAAGGAATGCAAGGAAATTTCGAAAAACTTAATTCCTTTTTTAATTACTTGAAACTATCTTTGTCGGAGAAAAGCTATATATTGAAAAACTACTAGTGAAGCGTTATGTATTAACAGCATTTGCGTACTTTAGGCCAGCCTTCTACACAGAGTGCTATGCGTTATATTAGAGAAAATGCATCTTCCGATGTCTTACCTTTCTTCGCACGGTTGTCATTATTGTTCATGGGTACCAGAACAATTTTCTTTCGCATTTCTGAGTAGAATAGAATAATATTTAACATGCATACACATTTTTATATAGGAAAATTTAAATAGATTCTTGCCGTATAGAAATACATATAATAGATTTACAATAACTTGATATATGTTTACAAAAGATAATAAAATAATGATGGCCAACATTTTACAACACTGAAAATCGTTCGTACACAAAGATAAATTGTCACAACATTGAAATGTTTATAGTTTTTGTTCGCTCTAGAAATCAAAACAGTTGTCTATTCGATAGACAAATGCTAAACGAGATGTATGAACAGCAAATTTGTTATTAATATTTCTTTCCAATTTGTTTATTTGCTATTTCATTTTTGACACATTTTTATATCTTTCTACATTTCGTTTAGCTTTGATTTGAAATAAAATAAAAACCAAAAACACACAAAAGTATAATAAAGAGTGGTCAATAAAAAGCATTCCTTGTCACACTGACCTTCTTCTAGTTCATCGTCTGGACCACCCACAAGTTCCTCATCGGAGCATATATTCAAGATGCTGACAAGCACATCAGTAACCTAAGGCAATAAAAAAAAAACGACAACAACAATAACGAAAACAAATCAGATGCCTTCTAATATAAATAGGCTGAAATAAATTTAATTTTTTGAATATCGGTGCTAGAAGTGTTTGTGTATACGAGAGAGAGAGTGATTTTTTGGATTTGAAATGATTTTAAAAATAATAAATCTTTTTTTTTTTTTTTGTATGAAACGGAGGTGCGCTCGCTCGATCGGCTATTTTGAGTGAGTGGGTGAGGAGGGTTAGTGACACTTACCTTTTCGCCGACAAACGGCAGTGACCATGTGAAGACATCCATAAAATTTGGCAACCAATATGGGTGGGGGGAGCAGTTGAATTGTCGTATGTTCATAACATTATTCTCATATTTGAGTACAGCTGCCTTTTGTCAAATGACAATATTTTATTTATTTGTTTAGAAGGAGAGAGAAATTGTATAAACAAAAATATAAATATAAATATCATAAATAATTGTTGTACTCAATATTATTTGCAGTAGTAGATTTCCAGCTATAATGCAAAATTAAAATACACTGGTAACACAAGCACAGATTTACTTTAAAAATAAAAAGAAGTGATACTGATTTTAATATGAAATTACCAGAAATAATTAATTTTTTAATTGTTGTTAAAATGTACTTGGGATTCTACCATAAGTAGAAAGTTTTTATTAATTTGGCGAAATAACTCATACATTATGGATATAATAATTCTTACAGTATATCTACAGATTTAATGGCAGCTGCACAAATCGCACGCATTTGTCCTTTGCGAAATCCACAATTTGAATCTAACATTTTCCACCACCATTAGGGATTGACCAAAATTGCGCCTCACTCAAACGTCGTATGCATGCGAACTTCTTCTCACCTACTTATAAAAATAGTAACAAAAAGTTTTTTTTTTTTGTTAAAGAATATCTGGCTGGTGCACCAGCGCGCCATCTTACTAGTATATAACAAAAACATTATGAACCTTATTCATAGATATTTATTGAAGGTTCATAAATTCAATTTTCGTTCAAAAACGTTCTCAATATTGCAAACAAATTATTTATCTTCATTTGATGTTATTGATTTTGATTTTGTCCAAATCATGCAAGAGTTTTTATTTATTTATATTTTCTACCTTCACAGTTTTGAAATGATTCTGATTAGTTGTCATTTCGAAACTTTTTTTTTTGTATTGGGTTTTCAATTTCTCCTTTACGTGTTGTGAAAATGCTATTTCAAAGTTAACATTTGTAACATTATTCGGCATACATTCGGATGAACACATAGAGATAGCTGAAAACATGATCATGCGGCTAAAGAGGGCGACGCAATTTTGGTCAGGTACTAACACAAAGAAGCCCTCTTTTGTACATTTTATGATTTATTTTCGACCACCGCTTTGGTTTATGTATAAACGAGTGTTCATAATTTATTTTTCTACTAACTTATTTACCTATATATTCCCATAAAATGTAGATATGTTAATCTGCTACCATGTCTTAAATGAATGCAACAAGCGTTCTGTGGAAATTTCAGTAAAACGATTGGGACTGCGACGATTACGCATCATTTATGCGTCATTGTTGACTAATGAATTAAGTATAAAATTTCGAAACAACAATTTGTAGAAATAATACAATTTTGTATGGTTTTACTCTTATTGAATACAGAAAACAAATTATATTGATTATTGGGAAAGTTAAAACATCTAAATTCAAACTCAAATGAAATTCAATTCAAAATAAAAATGAAACAAATACCAAAAACTATAAGGAATCAAATACATTACAAGAAGACAAGTATAAAGTTGGATAGGCGCTATAAGCTCTAAAAGACCGAAGTTTATGTACCCTCCACTGTCATTATCAGATAAGCGATTTCAAAAACAGTTCTTTCCAATACGTAATACATAGACTTTATAAGGTTTTCCGGAGAAAATTTTTATTTTTTTACTATTACTGAAAATCACGCTCATAGTTAGGCCTTTTCTTAATAGTGTATGTTCTATAATGATCTTTTCTAATACCTTTTAACTAGCATCTTTTAACAATAATTAAAAACATTGAAAATGTCCATTATTCCTAATATGACCAATAGAGGACGTTGCGTCGACCAATAGCAAGATAAGTGGGCATGTAAAAAACGCCCTTTTATCGTATACACGAGTATATTAAATATGTTTATTACATATTAATTTGACTTAACTTGTTCTTCAACGTAAAATGGATATTTTTCAATGACTACGGCAGCAAATATGAATTTCTGTTAATAAATTTTATTTATACAATACAAAAATATATTGCTTTTAGTTAACGAATACTCGTAAATGGTAAAAATGTTGTAAAAATTCTGATACATTTTTAAAAGTGGTTCAATTGATGTATGGGCAAGTTACTTTTCTTGCCTCTGTGAATTAGTTGCGACTTTGTTATTAGTTTTTATATATAAGACCAAAAAATCTCTAATATTAAAATTTGGCTAAATCCCTTATTGGCAAATCATTTAATCGCGCAAATAGGATCACATTTAGAGGAATGAAATCGGCAATTTAAAAATCGCCATAATAAAAACATGTCACCAACCGGAAACTTATAAATCTGTATTTTTTTCAAAATTTGTTGATGTCATATGAACGCTATCTTGCTATTTGCGTTATTAAGTGATCTACTAATACCGAACATAGCCGTATTTACATTTTAGCAATTTTTCATATTTCAGCGATTTTTCGAAAATTTGCTGATGTTATGTGGAAGATATCGCTAGGCGTAAGTTTCCTCAGAAGTCAAAGGTTATTCTTATGATTGGACGTTTTGTCTCCGAGTTCGGTATATTTATATTTTAGCAAATTTTGATTTTTTTGGGGAGGGAGAAAAATTAAAAGTTAAAAATTATATGCTAATTTTTTCATGGGTAATAACCCAAAACTGTGAGTGATATCACACATTACTTATGAGTAATGAAACGATTTTTTACAATAAGTTCTTGATTTTTTCCATTATGTGGTCATCTGTTGGTGAATTTGAAAAATTATATAATTTGCGCCATTGGGTAACCTACTAATAGGGGATTTATCCGCATTTCAATTTTAGCGATTTTCGGTATTTTATTGATTTTTATAATTTATGTAAAAGCTTTCTGCGGAGATCGAAGATTTTATTATTTTCATGAGTGGTGATTTTCCTGATTTTTTCATATTTCATTTGTAACTTACGGCGTAAGGACGACGGGTTACTACCGACAGCGGCAATTCATTTCGCAAATAATAACTCTGACCACAAACCACAAGGGAACTGTCAAAATTTCTGTCCTTTTATTCATCATTTTTTTGACTACTTTTGGTAACACTGCATCATTCGTAATTACTAAATTTCAGTTTGTGCTCTCATTTTTTACCGTTCACTCTGTCTACTAAACAGTCCCCAAGAAAAGGCAAAAACATGACCTAAAAGTTAATAAGTTCTTGTAAATTTTGCGTCACAATAAACTTTATCAGTAGTGAAATCTAAATACGTAAAAAGTTGACCGATAAGCAATAACGATATCCAAAACAACAATTGCAAAGCTTCTGCATATTTGTAAGAATTTCATTGTGAAAAACATCAAGCATGATCTTGATAAAGTGTAGTGTAAACAAATGCAGGTTGCGTGTCAGTGTGTGCGTGTGTGTGGTATTAAGAAAACAAAAATTGAAGAGTAGTTGAGGAACAAATAATTAAACAGTGATAAAAGAGCATAAAAGTGTTGTTGTTCAAAGAGGTAGAGGATGACCAATAGATGTTTGTAGTGTTGCCACTGAAACGTTTAATCAGTTGGACGGCGATGTACGAGTATGTTAATGGAGTTGTTGAATAGAGTAAGTGCGTTTTTCGTAGTAACGCTGTTTTTATTGGATATATTGATTTTACCACATATTGCATTTTTTCCTATGTAATTCAGTTAAGAAAATTCGTTTTGAAATTAAACTTTAATTATTGATAATTGAATATTAATGCTTAGCTTTGTAGCTCGGAAAACGATTATCTTTATTAAATATTTATTGGTCACCTAGCTATCGCAGTATATTTGGACCGCGAACGAAAGATGATTTCCTGGGAAAATAGAAAACCAAAATTAAATGTTTGGTGAAATGCTCTGGGTTATTCAAATGAGAGGCATTTCTAATTTCGATGAGCCTACATAAATTCGAATTTAAATAAGGCAGCGTTTTACATTATCAGTAAGAAAATCTGCCTACAATTTATTCGCAAATACAGTTAAATTTGTCAGATTTTAAGGCAGACACAAACCACTTTTTTGTATAAAAGAAATATCATATGTCGTTCCAGTTGAAAATCTATTCGTCTAAGTATTTTCTTGCAAAAAGTTTGTGGATTAGGAATTCTAGTAAATATGAGTTAGAATCGTAGAAAGCTTTCAACTAGAGTATGAATAAGGGGTTTAAGATGTTGCCCGCATTCGAACTAAGTCTATGCATGAATAAGAGAAATTTTCGTGCAAAATATCAGCTTCCTAACTAAAGCTGTTCGGCTTTGTGGTGCTCTCACCAGCATGCGGACGAATTGATGGGCATACATAAAATATCTTAGGTTACATCTGTGGTCACAGATCTACGTGTAGTACATAAGTTAAAGCAGTCCCTCAAATGAACTCTTGAAAAATATCGTAATATTTTTATTGTTTTAAGCGGGAATATGTTTTGTTTACTATTACTGTTTACATCCTTAAGACTCATATTGCCGTTTAAAAGTGATTCCAACATTGTGTATGTTTCGATAGTTATAACAAATTTCCATAATAACGACTTTTGAAAGCAAAACAATAAATTGGCAACTAAGTTATTTGTCTTTGTAAGCCCAGATTTATGAGCGAGTGATAAGCTTAAGGTAGAGGTTGTAATACCCAATTTTAATTGTAGAACTAAATTAAATTAAAGGGATTTTGTTTTACAAAAAGTTTAAATCACTTTATATATCTAAAAATAATGGGGAATTTAGGCGAATTAAAATTAAATTTAAAATTATTTAAGTTTTTGTATATGCATTATAAATTGTATTACCGAAAAACATTTAAATCAGATTCAAAATATTCAAAAAAAAGTAAATTGAATGACTTAAAAGAAATGCTTCAATTAAAAGAAATATTGATAATTATGATGAGAACTAGAAAATCTTAAAAACAAACAATTTGATTGATTTAAATTTCTATGAAGAAATCTTGGAAAAAAGACAAAATTGGATATTTTTTATTCATTATTTGTTTCAAACTGGCAAGACTGATTTTGTTTTATCAAGATTTTCTTTTTTTTTGTAATCGATAGGTTTTTATAGTTCTACTGCATAGTGGCAAATTGTAACAAAAAGTTGAATATATATAAAAAATTTGCTATAATATAACGAAGTGTCCAGCAGCCAATCTAGTTATTCTTATTGGTAGATTTATATAAAGTGTTCAAAATAGATAGAATAGAAATCATTCAAATGCGACCTTAGTTTTGAGTTGTATCATTTTTTTGTTTATCAAAAGTTGAAAAATTTATTTACGAGTTATTGACTTATTCGTATATTTTCTGTTTTTAATTCAAGCGAACTTCTTTAAATTCTTGCTAACATATAAAACCTATCGATGCCTTTATCTATGTCTATCTGCTATAAAAGAATCTTTGTTCCCGAATTATATTTGGCCTTATACTTTTTAAATAACAGAAAAATTCAGCATGCAAGCTGCAACTTTTCCTAATTAATTTTCATCTAATTCTAATCTTATTATAGGCCCGAAGTAAATAATTTAATTACAAAAACCCAAAAGATATATCTTAGCAATTACAATTACTGAAAATAATAAACTAATTGACTTATTTAATAATTTGATATTAAATAAAACAAAAGCGTTTTAATGGGAACAGCGTCATCGCCATTCACAGCCAAGTAGCCCACAATTTCTGCACAACAATTTTTTGATTGACCTACTTTTTGAGGCTAATTGTTATTATAGTCATTGAACGGTATATAAGTCGCCTATTGTTTATAATTATTAGAAACTATAATTCGCTGAAATGCGATAGTAATCCCAATTAGGAGTATGATGATTAAGTACCAATGTTTCACCATCTAATTTCCTATTTACTTATTAACGATCATATTTCTGTTTGTTGTAAATACCTTGTTATTGTAAACATCCAAATAATTAGGAGCTGAAAATATTGTTATCAATGAGGGGAATCCAGTTGCTTGATTTTTACGATACATGCGATAGCTACAAGTGAACATTTGAAATAGAAATATTATGATACTCGTTCGTATGGTGCTAGAAATACGACTAAATGTGAAATGAAAACATACCCCGCATCTTGGGCTTCATGAGCTCTTACAACAGATAATAAATTATTTTTCTGTAGAAATTCACAGCAGGCCATATAACTAAATTAAACATAAAAAGAAATAAAGTATTAGCAGTGCCATGCAACAAATGATGTAGTATCTACCATAAAAATGTAATTTAGAGAAGTATAAACAATATGTGACCGTACCTGAAGAAATATGAACAACCGCGCACCGAATTATGTGTAAAGTAGTCATTATTGTTCTCATTGCCAAAATCTTCTACCGGATCAGACCACAGAAGGTCGCACATCGGGCCAAAGGCAGGCGGTTCACGGAATCTATTTAACTGCGTAAATTGATGGTAATCTGTGTATAACCACGCGTAAGTTTTTTTTTTCAAGGAAACTTACCTTTTTGATGTCATCTAGTGTAAAGATTTCCGGCGATAAACCACCGTGAATGCACAGAAACTGTTGATTCAGAAGAGCAGCCAATGGCAAACAGTCAAAAGCTTCCATACAAGCATCGTATACTTTTAGTGAATATTTGATTTCACCTGAGGAGGGAGAATAATATAAGAGTTTAAAATATGATAAACATAGATTACACTGCGCAATAGTTATTTTAAGGCCACTACCGAACCAATTGAGGTAAACTAAATCCGGTTTTGCCCCTCATCATCATTTCATAAAATTCTTTAACGCATCTTTCAGAAAAAACAATTAGTCGAAATTGCAAGGCAGTTTCGAACATCAGTAAACATCTACAGTTTAGTTTAGCTACGGGTATTTTGGTATTTTGATGCTTTCAAATATTTGACAATTATAATATTTTTTAAATTCGCCGAAAAAGTACAAATTATAATAATAAGTTTGAGTGGAACAAATATAGACAATCTGGCGAAACAGTGGTTAAAGACTTTCTTGACATACAAATCAGCTGATATCTTACTTGCAATTTTGTTATAGTGAAACTGATGAAACATGAAACTGCTAGTCATATAAGTTAAAATTTACAATAGCGGATATTGGGAATTTAGACGTTCTACATAACTGTAAATTTTTTCATAGCGAAGTTTCCTAAACAAACAACATACTCGTATATATATATATATATATGTACATATGTACGCTATGGTAATCGAAGAAAACAGTGAGCAAAACCTTGACATTTGATCGAACTTGGCGTGCTTTTTTGGTCTTGGCTCTCCTGAACTCTTCCATTGGGACGATTGGGCTTTGGTTTCGATGTCATAACCATATATCTATCATTCGTAAGCAAATCTGAATCATCGTTGACGTCATTCAACAATTCCTGAACGATGCTCATGCGACGTTGTTTTTTGGTTAAAACTCAGCGATTTTGGAACGAATTTCGCTGCCACACGCTTCATGCTCAAAATTTCCGAAAAGATTGCATGGCATGAGCCAACCGATATGCCGACATCCGTAGCAACTTCTCTAATTGTGATTCGACGATTCTCCATAACAATTTTCTTCACTTTCTCAACATTTTCATCGGTTGTTGATGTGCTGGGGCGTCCAGAGCGAGCGTCGTCATTCACATCTTCTCGACCTTCTATGAAAAGCTTGCACCACTTGTAAACTTTTTTTTGACTCAGAGTACTCTCGCCGTTGCCACTGTCATCATTTCAAGTGTTTTTGAGCACTTAATTCCATTTTTTACACAACATTTGATGCAATTTCTTTGATCCATTTTTTTTTTTTTGATAGCAGAAAATCACCGAACACGCAAAACACTTGTCTATTTATGCCTCTCACAAACAAACTAAGTAGGCTATATGGATAAAACCGTCAACATATCTTCGAGACGAGTGTACCAACATAAAAAAGAATAATGGAAAGTCCAATGTACTTGTACATAGTCCGCGAAATTTGATAATTCATCCTATAACAGTACGCAAGGGGTATGGAACCTTTAAACGAAGACATATTTTTGAAGTATGTGCCATACAATTATAGAGAGATCAGAAAAAAAACACTAAAATCTATTTTATAATATATTTATATTCTAAGATTTCTTTATATTTTCTTTCAAATCTGCAAACATACCGTTAATAATTCACTCGATGAAGTCAGTTTCTAAATAACTTACAAAATCCCCAACAGCTTCAATAATGGCTTTCAATTTCGCGAATGGCAATGATATTTCTTAGTTTCTTAAGAATTTTTGTTCAATTCAAACTGAAATTTCAAATCCCGCAAATTTTCATAAAAATTCCGTCACGACAAATTGTTTAAACTGCACACCGACTATAAAAAATAAACTACTTTTTTTTGTAAAATAAATAGACAATGTAATATAGTTAATGTAAAATAAATAGACAAAAAATCATCTTGGTAATATATAACAGGGAAAAACATTTTTCCGACTAATTCTTATACCTATATTTCTCAATAGACTTGAAAAACCTGTTTTTTTTTTTTGAGTTTCCAAAAACATATTCATTATACCGAAACACAATAGCATTATGAACTTATAACAATTCTTTCACGTTTGGGAATAAGGTCTTAAGTCATATACTATAGTTTTTCGTAATGTAAAATGTAATGTAAATAATGTAATGTAAAAAAAAATTTTAAAAAAATTCTTAATATTCCTATAGGAAATCATATCCATGCTTGTTTGCCATCATTTCATTTTCAAACAAATTTTATCCTGATTTGCAAACAATTAAATAAGTTTCAATTTTACATTACGAAAAACTATAGTATATGACTTAAGACCTTATTCCCAAACGCCAAAGAATTGATCTTATTGTTGTCTGGTCTTCAGCGTAACGTTTTTGGCAGTTTTCTTGTAATTCGTGACTGAAGGTCAAGCATTTAACCACGAATAATGCCTACAAATTATTGAATTTAATTGTTTTTTGGAAAAAAAGTTTAAGATATATATATAGTTTAAGATATATATTATAGCGGCCTACCATAGCGTCGAATTTTCGGCGAGCGGGCCTTAGGAAAACTCGAAAAAAAGTTCGAAAAATTGTTTTCAGCAACAAACTTTATTTCCGATTGAAAGTGCATTTCAATAAGCGTCTATCCAGATACCGACCGCAATGAAAAAAATCGTTCAAATTCGGACTTCTCGCAGGGAAGTAATTTTAAAAAAGAAAATTGTAAACGTTGACTTATCAGCTCCAATAGAAATGTTATATATTTTTGAGATTTTTCAGTTATTTTTTTTGTTAAATAAAAAAAAAAATGTCAAAATTGACACAAAACCAGTGATACTTTTGATCCTCTACAATTTCATTGCTTGAGAGGAATCGAACGATTTACGGACAATTTGAAACGACACTTTGAGGAAATGCGTTACTTCTTTACAGATTGTTCTGAGTTTCGTTAAATCCTTTCACAGAACAATTTATATGCTTCATTATATTTTCTTATCTTTGGTTAATATCCACCCGCCTGCGTCTGTAGTGGAATATTATATTAAAAATTGACAACAGATGTTTTCTGTATCTGAAGAGAGCTCCTATGTGGCAAATATTACAATTTTGTCTGTAAATATTCGATGTATATCTGTCAATAAAACCCGTTATCTTTTTTATAGCAGTCTATAAATCTATTTTTTCTTCACGATAAATTAATAGAGGGTGTTGCAAAATAAACGCAAGCTTTGCATTTTACGCCATTTGTTCGACGACGTGTTATTGTTGTTGAAAAAATGTTATAAAAAATGGAGCGCTACACGAAAGCACAACGCGTTTTCATTGATCAACAATATTCCAAATTAATGGAAGGTTTGACAGCTATTGTTCGCAATGCTCGTATTCGTGACCTATGTAGTGATTTAATTCCACTAACCATGAAGACTTTGGTCAGAAAATTAGAGGAGACTGGGTCAATCAATAATTTTGAAGTCCTCGCAACTTTTTTAAGAATAATTCAGACACTTCAAAATGCAGTAAAGAACGCTCGAATCAAAACTCAGGAAAACGGACAGTACTTTTTAAATCGATTGAAAAAAAAAACTGGATGTTATTGCCCAGTGTGTTAAACAGATATTGCTAAAAATAATGCAAACGATTGAGATAAAGCATTTGATAAAATCACCTCTACAAAATAATTACTATTTAAAGGAATTTTTCGGAAGATCGTCACCAAACTGAATAAATATTACTTGCTATGAGCATTCTGCTGAATACGGTGCCGAAATCTATTCACAAACTTTCAACTTTCAACTTTAAAATATCTACTTTATAATAAATGCTTAAATTTGGCCACTTCTATAGCCTTATGTCTCCTTCCATTTAATTACTTACACTCCAGTTTAAATGTAAAATATTCAGTCAAATGTCTACATTCGTGATTGCCGCGCAGTAAAAACAATGTCTCGGGATAACAGATTTTCAAGGACCACAGATATAAAACGCACTGAAACAAATCAAATATTGAAGTCATTATATATCGAGATAATCCAATCAATGTTATATACCTCAATACTAAAATAACCACGATCAACATAATCGCCCAAGAATAAATACCGAGTGGAATCTGGAGGACCGCCAACTTCAAACAATTTTACCAAATCAAAAAATTGTCCATGAATATCACCACAAACAGTGATGGGTGCCTCGACGTCAATCATGTTTTTCTCAGATCTCAGAATTGCGGCACCCTCATCGATGATCCTTAAAGCTGCCTCCTCGTCAATGCGCCCTTCTTGCAAGAAGTGTTGTCTCATCGCGTCATAGTTGGGTTTATTCGTTTTGGCATCGAACACTTCATCCATTGTTAGCCTACGCGTTGGTGGCAATGGAACCTCTGTGAAAGACAGCAGAACCACAATTAATTTGTTGTTAAGTGATTTTTCAATTGATTTTATATGATTTCCGCCCGTTGATGGGTGGCAGTAAATTATTTAAATTTATTATAAATCTGTTTAATGTAAATGATTAAATATGTCTAGTGTTGCTAAAATTAATGGACATCAACAGATTATTCAAAGTGAAGCGTGTTTGTTTTTAACAACAAAAATATAAAAATTCACTGAAAACTTTTAAGCACAAATTAATGAGGTTAAGAATGTGTATATGATATTGCATGAATGAGTGTAGGTGTGTCTATGTGTATGTGTATGTATTTTATGTTCTATTAGTTGCTTTATCGTTCACTTAGAGCACCATTGCAGCCATCGAGATTCATTCATTAAATGCATCAGATTTTTATTAGGCTATTAAGAATGTGTTGATTGTATTTTGTGGCGGTTGCTGCTGTGTTACTCCTGCCAATTTCGGTGGTGACAGACAGCATTGATCGTGGTTTTGGTATTTATTCCTACTGGCACCACCATCCGCGATTAACTGTTCACGATCCAATTGTTAACTAAATTATTTTCAGTATCCTTAAGATATTATTAGGCTAACGCTAGATTATTAAGACTTTTTTGGAACAATTCCATAGTTCACTGAAGTTCAATTAGTAAAGTTACGGTTTAGATTGATGTGGTAACGGAGTTTGTATCGGGGCTGTGGACTGAGATAGTTGTTCCTATGTTAGCCCGCAGCTATAATACGTTTGGCAAATTCTGCCTTTTTAGATTACATTATATTGAAAAGTAAAAGTTATTCCGATTTTAGTGTTTTAGCAAAAAATGGTCGGCAATGTCCGTTAACAAATCTTCGTGAAAAGTTTTAGTGCTGTCCGGTGGAAAAATTTGGCTTCAAGTTTTTCGGCCATTTCACATATGAAGTTTCACCGCAAAAAGTTAGCTTAAGTTATATAGGTATGTCAAGTGGCAAACATATTTGATATTGATGAAAATTCTAGATATGAAAGCGGTACATTGGTTGTAAGTTATTATTTTTTAATAAGTATTCGAAAAGGTGCTTTCGTGCTAACTCTAGAGTAAACTTTTGGAGGACATTTTTTTTAGAATGTAACTGTTTTGATTTTTTCTGCACTAATTTCAAATTATGTGTTTAATCTTGAAATGGGAAACAAATTTTAAATTGACAAAGATTTTGTACATAAAACCGGTCCACCGAAATTTTTAATTTTCAAACAATTGTTGGAAGGAATTTATTCATGATATCTCTAGAGATAATTATAGTCCAAGTTCTGAAAATTAGAGAATTTTTTTTTTAAATTTGGCTTCCTACTGTAACAAATATTTCATTATGAACAACGTTTATTTTCGAGAAAAATTAAAAATATACAGCTAACCTCAAATATAGTAATATTACTGTGAACCCCTTAAATTAAAAGGCAATGTTTCGAACGAAAACATACAAATCTATTCAAAATATAAACGGTTTGATATAAAAGTTGTATGGAAATATTTCCAAGCAAATTGAAAAAATTTCCTCTTGTAATTTTAACCTTTTAACAAAAAAAAAAAAAAGAAATAAAAAAAAAATAATAATAAAAACAATGTATTTAAATTAAATAGTTAAAATAAATAAATATTTAAATATTTTTTACAATTATCTTTAAAAGTAACATCATAACCTTAAAGTTAAAGTGTATTTAAATTCTTGTGGAGGTATTTTCAAAAAAAACGACAAATTGTGAGATAAGTTTATTAAAGCGGAACGCATTAACTTAACTAGAGAATAAACACAATACAGGTGCCGTTTTTTTTGGTATCTTATACCCGTTTCGTCATACAAATGCTATCCGGTATACGCTAACCGGGATAATTTTGCACGCTAAGTTGTATAAAAAAGTTGTAGAAAAAAATTGAAAATAACAATGCGACCAAGTTCTCCTACGCAAAAATAAACACAGAAGTTAAAGAAGAAGGAGAACATAAAATAACGTAAATACAAGTTGTTAAATTTTTTTGCAAACATCAGTTGGTGAATTTTGGTTTTGTGTGTTATTGCACACATAATGCGTTCCAATTAAATTTTAAATTTAATTTATTATTTGCGCGAACAATAAGTTACGTTTATTTTATAAATGGATGATAAAATAATTACGAATAAGAACAAAACAAAATAAATAAATATTTCATAAATAGCAATGGTGCCAAGTTAATTTTGCTAAGCGCCGATGCGTTTTTTGTGTATCCTATACCGGCATCCTATATAGGATACCAAAAACACGCAACCACAGTTTGCTAAGCGCCGATGCGGTTTTTTGGTATCCTATACCGGTATCCTATATAGGATACCAAAAACACGCAACCACAGTTTTTTCAGCAGTTAGTCCTTCTTAAGCAGTAGAGTCGGTAGTCAAAAGTTCAACATTTTGGAAACTGCTTTGGTTGCATTTCATCTTCTTCGATAATTCACACAATGTTAGGAACATTTTAATTATATTTGTTAAACTGATTCTGGGGTCCGACTCCAGTGTTTTCTGTTTTCAATGTGCAAAATAGTTTGGAGCAATGTAAAATTTATATTTTACACTGACATCTTTCCTTTGGTATATTCGTACACTTTTAGCTATTCACGGTGATAAATTATGTTTACTCTATGCGAAAACTAAAAACTTTCTTATGCACAAAAATTGTCGTATATTAAATACATACTAAATATGTCAAATGTCTTACATCTTATAAATGGTATATGGGAGAACCTCTCACATTCGGTGAGCCTACACGCATTCCGTTTTTTGACTCAATAAACTTGACCTGGCTTGATATTTCTGAACGCCAGTTTAAGAAGTCTCACCAGCAAATTGAAATAACCGTTGTTCAAATGACTACAATCATATGGCTCATAGCTTAACATCGCGTTTATTTTTCAACCTATATCATAGATTCCAATAAAATTAGAAGGCATCAAAATCGATTACCATTTTTAAGAGATACGAACTCGTTGGATGGTTATTTGGGTTTAGTTTAATAGCATATTCGTGATAAAAAACTGATTTCATTCGAATGAATGGGATATTCGACAGTTTCTCACATTCAGTGAGCTTGACAATATAAACAACATCATACATACGAGCGTATATTTTTGACCAATCTTACATATAATTTTTTTTTTTGCCTTGTCTGGCGTAAAACAAATCTATTTACGCTCCCCACCCATAGAAATTAAGGTAACATCACTTGATATGAGAAATAATGCAGCGATTCAGCGCTGCATTTATATAAAAATTGGCCTGGAATTATATTTTCTCCAGTCATGATCTCAGATTTAAAATGGTCGAAATAGTAGAAGGAACTATACTTTCTATATAAGATGACAAACTTACTTTTCACTAATAATTTATAAGTTGTCTGCTCTTAATCTAAACTTAAGTCAATTTTATGACGTTACCTTTGATTCTGAGGTAAAATATTATACTATTTTTTTATTATAGACTAGCCGACCCGGCAAACGTTGCTTTGCCTTCAAATTTTAGCAGGAGCAGAAATAATTGCTTTTTAATTTGTGGTTTGTATAGGAGGCACCACTCCCCATTGTCCAATCCCGCCCATATTTGCAGCAGCACTTAAGATATGTACACCATACCGATGTACCAAATTTTGTTCAAATACCGTAAACAGGAGCAGAAATATTGGATATTTAATTTATGTTTTGTATGGGAGGTACCACGCCCCATTGTCCAATCCTGCCCATATTTGCAGTAGCACTTAAGATATGTACACCAAACCTACGCACCAAATTTTGTTCAAATACCGTAAGCAGGAGCAGAAATAATTGATTTTTAATTTTTTGTTTGTATGGGAGATACCACGCCCCTTTGTCCAATTGGACCGAATTGTAAATCTAAACCATCCCGGGCACCCACCACCCAGACGCATATACAAAAACTTATGCAAAGCGGTCGAGCCGTTTAGGAGGAGTTCACTTACAACGCCCGTACAGTAGAATTATATATATAAAGATTGAAATGTTCAAACATACATACATTTTTAATTTGAGTAAAATCGGAGGGAAAAAATTTATTTTCGAAACGCCGCCTACTGGATTTAAACATATACAAAATGTTAAAATGATGAAACATACATACATTTTTAATTTGAGTAAAATCGGACCATAAATATAAATTTTCGAAATAAGTCCACCTCAGCGCCACCTACCGGGTTCATTTATACGCAAACAAATTTTTCATGATCAAAGAAACACACATTCTGAATTTCAGTTAAATTGGTTCATTAATATACATTTTTGAAATAAGTCTACCCCAGCGCCACCTACCGGCCCCAAACGTCATTAAAACCTAATCGGGCACCAACCGACCCTATGGTGTGAATATGGCTGCTGTAGCTGTAATCGTTAAGATCTGATGGTCGGACAAACATATGCACGAACGTTTTTATATATTAAGATTTCCAAGTATTTGGTTTATTTTAGTGCCGATAAGTGAAGTTAAAAATCTTTTAATACCGTTCAGATGCATTGCTTTAAATCATCCAAAAACAAAAAAAAATTAGTTGACAAGTTGCATCATGTTGAAAACACGCGCATAATTCAAAGGGATTCTCTTTCAACGTAACTCTGGATAAAAAACTTGCTCAACATTATTATTTCAACAAATTAACAAAAATTTATTAAACTTTTGTAATTATTTTTGCTTTACATTTTCATAAATTATGAAGAAGCCCTCAAAAATTTCATATCATCATTATAGTGTGGAAATTATAATAATAATTTTTATTATGGAATTGTAATAATTAATATAATAATTTTTGGAAAAAGACATATTTTGGGAAAAAGCCAGTTCATTGACGTTTTTGTAATGTTCTTTTCTAAGCTGTTGCACAGATTTTTTTTATAACTAGAGATAAATTCGACTATGTTGCAAATATATTTTATAAAATATTTTAACTTATTTTTGTGAAGCAAAAAATAAAAATAATTTTGTTCTTATTTCTTTCAGATATTTCAAGATCAAAAAGTAACAACGATTCGGAGGAATTTGGGTAAGTCACTACATATTACTTATACGTTTCAGTCAGTTATTTCATAAATTTACAATAGCAAACCATTACCAAGCATCAGCATTTTTTCAATTAGATCCATACTTTGTTTCACTGATATTAATACGAAAACCATGTATTGAATCTACTTCGGTAGAATTTTTTTAATTGTGCTATTTTTGACTATGGGGAATTTGCTTTTTGCCATATTTATCCGGGATAACAAAAAGTTTCGCAATATAATCATTGATGTATTAGGTGCGCAACTAAGTTGCTAATAGATGACGCCAACTGCAAATGCTAGTCGATTCTGCCATAACCTAAATATCATGAACCAAGCTTAGGCATATGGTAAACATACCGCCACGGCACAATAGTGATTTTCTTTTGACGTAATATTCTTTTGGTTGTGGGAATATGTATGATTTTGTGCCAAATAATTGTCATATGCGGGAAGTAAGGATCTTTTTCTTCCAATCGAAGAAAACGGCGGCTGAAGCTCATCGAGAGCTTCAAAACGTTTACGGAGATGCTGTTTTAAGTGCAACAACGTGTCGAGATTGGTTCCGTCGCTTTAAAGATGGTGATTTTGATGCTGACGACCGTTCGCGTGAAGGAAGACGAAAAACCTTCGAGGACACTGAATTGACGGCATTGCTTGGTGGGGATCCGTGTCAAACGCAGGTAGAGCTTGCTTCAGTATTAGGAGTTATCCGCCAAGCCATTTCCAAGCGATTGCATGCGTTGGGAATGATTCAAAAACAAGAAACTTGGGTTCCTTATGGGTTGAAGCCAAGGGACGTTGAGCGTCGTTTTTCGTCTGTGAACAACTGGTTTCCTCATCATATTGTAACGTGTGATGAAAAATGAATTCATTACAGCAATTCAAAGAAAAGAAAGTCATGGGCGCTGCCCGGTCATGCTTCTACGTCGTCGCCTCGGCCGAATATTCACGCTGCGAAGGTTATGCTCTGTTTTGATGGGACCAGGTCGGTGTTATTTATTATGAGCTGTCGAAAGCAAGCGAAACCATTACTGGGGATCGATATCGGCTTCAATTAATGCGATTAAGCCGAGATCCTCGCGAGAAACGCCCACAATGCGCGGAGAGGCACGAAAAAGGGATTCTTCAGCATGACTACGCTCGGCCGTCCGCCACATTCTCCAGATATTGTGCACACGGTCTGGCTGACCAGCAGTTTCACTCATAAGACGACATCAAGGAATGGCTAGATTCGTGGACAGCCTCAAAAGATGAACAGTTTTACCTTGACGAAATCAGAGCTTTGCCAGAAAGATGGGGAAAATATTACTTTAAATAATTCATTTGTAAACATGTTTTTATAATAAAGTTGCATTTTTATAAAAAAAATACAAGAACTTAGTTGCGCTCCTAATACATATGCTGTACTTTATTATTATTATTATTAGGTTGCAAGTTCCAAAATTTTCAATATTCGACTTCAAAAATTATATTTTTCTAACAAGGAATTAAGCTTTTACTTACGGAAATGCATTGTTCAATAGCAAAACGAGCATTTGATCGAAAAACAGTTTATTAGAACGATTTTTGTTGCTATACCATAAGCATCAGTTCATAGACCATTTATTCACAGCTCAACATATTTTCTTCATACATCGCACTTAGAATCACTTAGGCATTCTGATTTTAATCGTAACTCTGGTATTCAAAATTTGATGTAAAAACTATATTTTCCCCATTTTAATGCTTATAGTTTTGAGTAAGTCTAAAAAATAGAATTCGTGCAAATGATTACTGAATGTGAGAAGCTCTCCCATGTCTCATTCATGGGATGCAAGGGAATTAGCTTAATGCTTACATAGGGTTATCCGTTTTTCGTGTTCAAGTAAAGTTAAATAAAAGCTATGATTTCGTTGAAAGTTTTATTTCATTATAATACTTGGACTTTGTCAATATGTACGAAATACAATGTCATTTAAATGACCGTCTCTGGATTGGTTGCAGCAGTGGGTCCTTTTGTGGTAGTTTTCGTAATAATACGCTCTAATGACACGGCCAGACCATAATGCGCACCACCA
The DNA here is from genome assembly GCA_019455685.1 of Philornis downsi. NCBI lineage: Eukaryota > Metazoa > Arthropoda > Insecta > Diptera > Muscidae > Philornis > Philornis downsi. The sequence goes on along the minus strand of JAHXMU010000109.1, from coordinate 56,567 downwards.
AACAGTCACTATTTCCGGATGAAATATCTTTTCCACAATCACTTCTGGCTTTTATGAGCCCCATGTGCGACAATTTTGCTTGTTGATGTGCCCACAGAGTGAGAAATGAGCTTCATTGCTGAAGAAAATTTTGTTCGAGTGAAAGTCCATGTTCGAATCACCACTTTTGTAGTAAGTTTTAACTATTTTTACACGTTTTTTGGTTGTTAAACGATCCATATTCGTAAATGTCAAGCCTTTCACTTAATAAATAACATTTCAGACGACAAGTATTTAACAGCTGACAGCCCTCCCAGACCGGCGGTTTTGACACCACTAAATTGGTAACCCTGTATAAGAAAGTAGCACATTTTCCAAAAGGTGGATTTAGACCATATCTAGATAACTTTTTCCCTATTGAACGTATTTGGCCTTCTTGAGACACCTGCACTCGGTGGAGTTATGAACAAGATATCGACTCATCGTTATATAGTCGCGCCAACAACGCTGTCTTCTCAGATATTAAATAACGATTCTCAATTAAAAATCATATATATTGATTAGGCAATAGCAGTTGATGTTGGTCCCTTTAGATTTATGCTAATAAATTGGTTGTGCCTAAATTACAAGATATTAATGGAGACGTCGACAATATAGTGGCATAGTTCAGTTAATGCAAGAATCATTCGGTGCTTGCGTTCGATTCTGGATATTCTTTATGGAATTATGCTTGAAAATATTTTTTTCAATATTTCTGACTCGAAACGATTTCTATAAAGATTTTTGCATCACAACTGCTCCCGCACACAGTGACTGACACTTGGCAAACAAAAAATTGGTTCCAAAGAATTCTTCTGATCTGCATCGAAAATTTTTGTCGCACAAAGTTTTTGGTGAAAACAGTTTTTCATGAAACTTCACCAATAACATGATAAATATTTTTTTTTCATATGATCCTACAATGATCCTTTAAGGGTCATATTATAAAGTTATTATAATTTTGATATTTGTAGTTGATTTTTCCATATTTCTATAAAAACTGTTAAACACTTTCCATGTATGGTAGCTTGTAATATATACGGCACGCCCTCCCTATACTTAGTTATGCGTGCCATACTATTTTAAATCATTGTTTATAAATAATGAAACAGCATTGTTTTGCCTTTACTGGTACATAATTTTTAATATTTTAGTATCTTAATATAATAGATATTTTCATCACATAGTTTAAAAACATAAACGCCTCCTCTGGGGGACAACTAAACACATACCTCGCAACTCTCTAAATGGGCAAATACACCTAAACGCTAATAAGTGCAAGGGCATTATATTCAAGGGAAGCTAAATTTTCTTTACCCCAATTCCAGGCAATACGTCATTGGCTGAATATTGACGATTCGGAATCGTAACTGATTTTTTAGACTTTGTAATATTTTTCGGTTGACACCAAAAATTGTATTTTTGTGGGAAAAATTAAGATTTTCAAACATTTGGTTACTTTAAACATTTAAAGATAAATTACTACCAACCCACTTTATACTTTCCATTGAAAATATTGATGTTGGGAAATTATTGCTTTTGATTTTACATTAATTTTTGTGTAATGAAGTTATTAGGAAATAGAATTTTTGTTAACATTATTAAAAAAATGCATCAAGGTCCTAAAATATTCAATATATTTGGGGAAAATTGTGTAATATTGAAAAATATGGCCCGCATATCGGCACGCAAACATTGAATGGTGGTATCGGAGAAAAAAGTTACTAGAAATGCGAAACGTCAGTTTAATTGGTATCGTATAAGTTGTCACTTAATTGAATAATATATGAAAGGAAATAGGAAATATTACATTTTGTGGACAAATGGTCAACTGTTTGTATTTTTGAAATAAAGCTAACTATTTTCTTCAATTATTCCAATAAAGTTTGTACAGATAAATTAAATGTATTTCAATACGAAATTCTTTAAATACAAACGTGCATGGAGTCGGTAGCTTGGAAATGATAATATGTGCATTGATTCTTATAACAATGATTCTTTAATGATTGTGCTCGGATTTTCAATACGCATACATTGCAAAATGTCATGACTTGCAAGATAGCAAAGCTTTATTGTCTTTGCAGACAATGCATTTATATTGCTCATCTGATCCTTTCAATATATTAACTTCTTCATCCTTTTGTAATTAGATTTCTTTCTTCACGTCTTTTACGAAATTATCTTCGTAAAGTTTCAATTCAGTACAAATGAATTTTTTGAGGGAAATCATTTAATTAAGGAAAGTGATCGGTGTTAAAATCTTCTTTTCCACGAAATTTCTAGCATCTACTTTTCTACTGTGCTTCGTCGTCATCCTTTTTAGCGCAGCAAAATCCATCGCTCTTATCAATTGGATAAAGTCCCTACTTTGATGAAATTCTTCATCACACAAAACTGTGTGGAAATCGGAAACCGCAGTAAGCACCACAAACAACGAAAAATTCGAGTAAAGGCAGTCGATTTTTCGTCTTTTAGGGTTTTTTATTATTAATTTTTTTATATATTTAATTATATAATTATTTATTTCTTTGTTAACAATAATTATCAAATTTTTAAATTTTTCTATCTTCCACTGTGAAGAAATCCTTCTTCTCGCCAAACTAGGCAGACATGCCCTACTAAAGTAAGCGTCGCAAGTAAGAAACTTTTGTATAACGTGTAAATCTGGGTATATAAGCGTCACTGAAGTTAGCGGGTGGCATTACCTATGAAATTTCACCTAAATTTGTATAGGGTGATTTTTTAAGATTTAATTTTTTCAAGTTGGCAGCGCTGGTTGGTAATGGCGTCCTAACGTCATCTGTCAAGGTGAAAAGTGTACAGTATACTCTGCCATTTCATCATGAAAAGACTATCAAACGAGCAACGATTGCAAATCGTTGAAATTTATTATCAAAATCCGTGCTCTGTGTCAAATGTGTATCGCTTGATACGACCATTTTATGGTCGTCATAATCGACCTACTGAATCAACAATTCGTGCTGTTACCTCCAAATTTCGCACCAAATTTACTTTGTTGGACATAAAACCATCGATTCGCATGCGTAGATTGCGTACCGAAGAAAATATTGAAGATCATGAAATGTCAATTCGTCACTGTTCTCAGCGATTGGGCATGTGTTACTTAACCACAAGCAAAATTTACACGCCGATTTGGGTTTGAAAGCCTATAAAATTCAACTCACGCAAGAATTAAAGCCGAATGACCTACCACAACGTCTAATTTTTAGTGAATGTGCCTTACAAAAGCTCAAGGAAAGTCCGCTGTGTTTGATGAGCAGCTTATCTCTCGCTTTGACCCTGTGAGTTGGCTCCCAAGATCTTACGATTTAACGCCTCTTGATTATTTCTTGTGGGGTTATGTCAAGTCGTTAGTCTATGTGGACAAGCCGAACACTATTGAAGCTTTACAGGATAACATAAAACGCTTTATTCGTCGAATACAGTCCGAAATGCTCAAAAAAGTGACGAAAAATTGGACCTTCGAATGGACATTTTGAGACGGAGCCGCGGGCAACATTTATATGTACATCAACATTTATCTTTAATTAAGACTAATTTATCGATTCCAATAAAAAAATTTAATATGTGATGCAAATTTGCGTGTTTTATTCGATTTAAAAAAAAAAACTACGATTAAAAAAACACCCTATATAAACATTTTGGTGGAAAAAAAATGATTTTTCTTTGGGCGATTTTTTATGCCCTCTATTTTATGGCCAATATGAGATTAACAGGTCGGGCCATACTGCGTATGATGAAAAAATATTTTTGTAATTTTAAAATTAGAATGTTTTTTTACAGATATATTTTGAAATCTTATTTGCATGAAAGACTTTGTGAAGTAAAAAAATGTAAAATATTTTTAAAAGAAATTTTAAAAAATTGAAAAACCTTTTTTTTAATGTGATGGAATTATGTCAGGTGGAAGAAAATTGGCTTGGTCTTAATTTCAAAACGCCATTGTGGAAGAAAGTACTCTGTCAAGATGTTATAAATATTTTTTCCGGCATATATTCGCCATGACTCGTCATTTGCGGCACATATTGATTACAAAACAATTTTTTGCAAAGTGCAAGAAACTTCAGCAGGCAAAATGCGAAAGCGTTTAATTCAAATTCAATTAAATCAATGATTTGTTGGCCATATTCGCTACCAACTATTGTATGAAAATCACTCTCCGCTGCTATCTGTCAAAATAAATATTAAATTTGTTTATCTCTCTCGCAGTGTGCTTTCAAATTGCAACAGCAAATGTGGTTTTTCATATACGAAAAATTTTAAATTTACACAATGCAGACAGCTAAATTATTTGCATTCAACAATGCCAGATAGTGAAGTTCATATTTTATTGGGTTTGAATTAACAACAAGAAATCGTCATATAATGACATAAAAATCTATGCCAGTTTATGGATATCTGCCCCCTCTTCCGCACATCCGTTCAAAACGCGTTAGAAGTAGGAATCTATAACTTTTTAATGTTGTATCTTTAATTAAATTTAATGTTTTATTCAATAGAACGACTCATTATATTTCAAAAAACGACAAGAACACAGCTTAAGATGCAGATCAAAGTTAAAATGAGGTTATCAAAATGTATTTAAATTTCATTTTCGATTAGAGGATATGCAAGAAGTGCAAGAACGCCAATACGTTTAAATATTTGGTGAAAGGTGGCTTTACAGCTGGTTGGCTATTATTCTAGCATAATCAAACAATTTATTCAGAACGAACTGAGGAAGCAGCAATGGGAAAAATTCCTTTAGTCACTTTCCAAAAACGACTTCTTATGTTTTGTATAGGTAGTTTGCCAAAAGCTTTGTGGGGAAAAAATGATGCACAAAAATAAAATCCAATTTAAACTTTTTCATATAAGACCTTTTTCTCCAGAAAATATTTCTAGTTTCTATACATTCGCCCAAAAGAATGAACAAAATGTAACATTTAAAAATGGGTTATTTCGCTTCACTTCCCAAACTAATATAATGCATTTTCCGAAATGTTGTTTTTTCCTTTACAATTTCTAATTGTTTCGTTGCAAAAACTTAAATTTTTTTGCCCATTTTGTAAATTGTGAAGAAATGTAAAAATAATCATCCTCTTCTTCTGATATTTTCCACACAAATGGCCGACCTAACCGATATATTCTTAGATTCATATTTTTCTTTCAATATCAGTCAAATTTGGGATACATCAAGAATTGGATAATGTTGTGGTCGAGAATGAAAATAGTGCCACTACCCTCCCGTATAAATTGACCAATTTACCGAAATTTAAAACTTTTTCCGAAATTTCTAATTTAAATTTAAATGTTGTCCATTATATTGTTTTATAAAGTTTAACAGTCAAATTCTGGTATTTCCCTAACGAATTGACCAATTCAGCAAATATACATATTCGTTCTCAATATTTTAGTGCTTTTAGCGTGATTTTGGAAAATAGTTTTTTTTCTTAAAGTTTATGTGCTTCTTAAGTTATAATTTTGCTGCGTTATTGTACGCTAAACCAGTGAATAAAAGTGTATTGAATAGGAAATATTGTTGAAAATGATACCTATATTTGATATCTTACAATTACCGATATTTATTGATACTTTTTCTCCATGCTGCAGTTGTTGTTTTTCGAAAAACTCCAGTTTATGGATCTGCTGACAAAAAAAGTATCACAAAATTCGACTTTTTCATAACACCAAAGTCGATTTAGATTTCATTACTTTTTCCCACAAAAAGTCGGTTTATCGACTAGTCGAAATTCGATTTAGAAAACCTTAGATGAAGGCCTTACCGCTTGAGATAGGAAACTGAATTTTCGCATAATTTTTTGTTTTATTTATAATTTCAACAATAACTTCTTAAGTCTAAAAAATAGATAACCATGTACAGCTTTTGTGGTTTACTCCAAGATATTGCAAAGTGAATTAATTGAATGGAGTTACAATCGATTTGGAAGTAAAAAGGTTAAAAATCTTCATTTGCGAAACAAAAATAAATAGTAAAGCCAAACATTAAGAACAAATTATTGTTCATAGAGTAATTGCCTGCGAAGATGACCACTTATGGACAGAAATTTTCCCTTTATTAAGTTATACATAAATATATATGTACATTCTCTTATTATGTAAAAAGGAGAATAGAGAATCTTATTAAAATAGTTATCATTTAATTTTTTAAAACAATCCTTAAAATGTTCGTATCCTGTTTCCTTATGCAGCACAGAAGTGCGGTACCTCCAATGTTTATTGAAAATCATTTTAAAGCATAGTTTTGAAGAATTTGCATTTTTTGTAAGTGGCTCTTTGCCGCGTTGTGCCAATATAAGTGAAGCGAAAGACATTATAGGCCTTATAACACACTTGTAAATAAGATTCTTATTCTTAAAGTTTAAGCTCGATCGTCTGTTTAAAAATGGCCATAGTGCCTAAATGAACGCAGTGCCTTCTCGCAAGATAAGTATATATGTTTCTGGAAGGAGACTTTTTTTTATCTAAAATCACCCCAAGATATTTGACGTCATTTTGAGTTAAGGTGTTGCCTTCAAAGTATATTGGTCTTGTCGGGATTATTTTCGGAGATTTGTTGAGAGGGAAAATCATGCTCCGGGTTTTGTGAACGTTGACCTTAATTTTCCATTTTTCAAAGTATTTGTTGCAGGCCATAAGACTATTTTCCATTTTCTTTAAGAGGATGTTTGTTAACTTACTTGATGAAATTAGCGCCGTGTATCGTCTGCATAATAAGCAATATCAACTTCTTTAGGAGGTTTGAAATCCGAAGTATAGATCGAGTAGAAAATTGGTGATAAAATTGATCCTTGAGGCAGTCCTGCCAGAATAATTTTGAACGACGCGATACTCTGGCCAACCAACACCGCAAATTCTCTGTTGCCTCGAAAGTCGGCGACAATTTTACACAAATACTTGGGCACATCTGCTACAACTAATTTAAAAAATAGACCGTGATGCCATACAAAGTCGAATGCTTTCTCAACATCTGTAGAAAAAAATTAGCAGTTGCCAGATTACCATTTCCTGTATTTGTTAAAGACAGTATATGATGGCAGTTGATTGATACGAAAGAGTGTCATCCCAACACATATTTTTTTGCATTTTGCAGCCGCATTATTATGGTGTTAAATCAAGCATCATTAACCACCCAACATGGTCTGACCAGGCACTGATGCCCCCTTCATAAAATCCATACCAAACAGTGTGGACGTAGTTGTTTCTCAGCAATCATTTGAATTTTTGTAAACCCAAAAGCCATAATTTTGACGATCAACGAATGCATTAATATGGAAATGAATTCTATGGCTAAATACAATTTAGCTTAAAAAATTGTTGTTTGTTGTTATAGTGCTCGATTTTCAATAGCTCTAAACAGTCAGGTTTCACTAACAATCGTACATCTATATGTCGTAACACTGAATGTTTTCGAAAAGTTTGAAATTCCCAAATTATTATAATTATAATTCACAATAGCAGACTGACAGTAGTCAATGGGGTAAATGCTTTATAATTTATATAATATTATGACGAATATTGAACTGGCCGAGAAAGAATTTTTGCCGCCATCATAAAAGCCATACCAAGCAGTGGGGACGTAGTTGCTTTTCAGCAATCACTTGTGAATTTTTTGAACCCCAAAAGCCATAATTTTCGGAAAATGAGTTTCATCGCTAAATACAGTTTCGCTCAAAAAATTGCTTGCTCTTGTAGTGCTCAATTTTCAATAACTTTGAACTGTCAGGTTTCACCAACTATCGTACATATATGTCGTAACACTAAAACTTTTCGGAAATTTTGAAATGCCCAAATTATTGTAATTATAATTCACAATAGCAAACTAGTAGTCAATGGGGAAATGCTTTACAATATTGAACTGGCCGAGAAAGATGAAGAATATTTGCCCCCATCATAAAATCCATACCAAGCAGTGTGGACGTAGTTGCTTTTTTAACAATCACTTGTGAATTTTTCTGAACCCAAAAAGCAATAATTTTGACAGTCAACGAGGTCATTACTATGAAAATGAGTTTCATCGCTAAATACAGTTTAGCTCAAAAAATTGCTTGCTCTTGTAGTGCTCAATTTTCAATAACTTTGAGCTGTCAGGTTTCACCAACTATCCTACATCTATCTATATGTCGTAACACTAAAAAATTTTTGAAATGGCCAAATTATTATAATTATAATTCACAATAGCAGACTAGTAGTCAATGGGGCAAATGCTTTACAATTTATATAATATTATGACGAATATTGAACTGGTTGAGAAAGAGAAAAAATTTTTGCCCCCATCATAAAATCCATACCAAGCAGTGTGGACGTAGTTGCTTTTTTTTAGCAATCACTTGTGAATTTTTCTAAACCCGAAAAGCCATAATTTTGACAGTCAACGAGGTCATTACTATGAAAATGAGTTTCATCACTAAATACAGTTTCGTTAAAAAAATTGCTTGCTCTTGTAGTGCTCGATTTTCAATAACTTTGAACTGTCAGGTTTCACCAACTGTCGTACATCTATCTATATGTCGTAACACTAAAACTTTTCGGAAATTATTATAATTATAATTCACGATTGTCGACTAGAAGTCGATGTGGTAGATGCTTTATAATTTATATAATATTATGACGAATATTAAACTGGCCGACAAAGAGAAAGAATTTTTGCGAATCATCACTGTGCACAACAATGTCTATTTATCGTCTACATTCAAACATTTATTTATTTTTACGTTTATGGTCTTTGTACCAATTAATCATTCGTTCCCAGTAAAGATGAATGGGCAATAAATTTTATACATTTCTTCTACAATTACTTGGAAGATAAAACTAAACATTTCGCAAAATATTTGACATATTTTTCTGGTCAATAGCTAATCATTCATGCATTACTACGACTATGTTTACAAGACAAACTAATTGCACGATTGCTGCGATTAAACGAGGACAAGGCTAAGTAGAAATAAACAAGTAAAACGATTATCTCTGCGAACCATTTCAATTATATTCAAATAAGACCACATGTAGTTACATGTTCCAACACTTTTCATAAATGTTTACTTAGAGGGAAATAAATCTGTTTTATTAAACATGTGGGAATGTTAACACGTAGGCGTCTAATGGGAATGGTGTGATCGGATTAGTTCATCAAAGCCAAAATGAACTTGATTGTTATGTGAAATATATTAAACAGATGATTTTAGAATGATTGTCGCATATTGATTTCTAATCCTTTTGATGATTTGTAGTTGCTGCCGCTCTGAATAGCACAATACGACAGTCATATGACAAATATACTCGTACGGTGTAGAACAAAAAATGCCGAACAAACATTTTGATGTCTGACATTGATTTTGCTCTTCCTTATAGTCTACGCCTCCATCCCTTGAAGAGCTTAGTTCAAGGCTTTCACGATTTTTTTGATTGCTCAAAATTAATATGCATTTTTTTTTTTGGAAACTTTTGGCCCACATTTAATAACAAGTTCTAGAAATATCGCAGTGACAAAAAAAAAAAAGAAATAAAACAGAAATAAAATAGAGGTATAAAATATATCAGCTTGCCACTTCGCATGCCGTATTTTGTTTTAAAATATAACACAAACTAAAAACATTGGCATTTATTTATTATTGTCAAATTGCTTATAGCTTCGCCTCGGCTGTATGTATCAGAATCGAAATGGCGACTTAGCACCCGAAGTCGGAAGAAGAAACAAAATTTAATTTAATTTCATCCAGTTTCGTAAAATCACTTTTAAATTATCCAACTATTGACCATTTGTTATGAACAATGCGCAAAATATAGTGCACTTTGTCCTTTTTCTTCGAACTATCACCTCCTGACAGGATGAACATCGAATTTTCTGTTTTACCTTTTAGAAGTATGAGCTTCGAAAAACCGTCTCATATCGTTTGTTTTTTGCTATGCTTTAGCTCTTTGATTACTCAGTAAGTAAATCAATTAATTTGTATATACAGAAATTAAGGAGTTTTGTCAAGAAAACACCAAATTTTTAGTGAAATTAAATTCATTTATTATTTTGTAATATCATTTTGAAGCAATTCACTTAATCGTATTGTCCTCCTACTTTTATGTATGCCATCCGCATGAACGAGATCATAAAAATATGTATGCATTTTACAAATGGCCTTTTCTTTTGTTTGAAACCTCCTCCTCCAAGAAATCTTTTCAGTTCAGGTAGAGAAATATAATAGCTATTGAAGATCAAATACATAAAATATGGCGATTTGTGAATAAATTCATAGTGCAATTCGTTCAATTTTGGATAAAAACAAATTTTTGTTCGCTTTATATCTGCGCTTACAAGGAAAAACGACTTAAATCGGAATTTATCGCTTTGTGATATTAAGTATTTCTCAAAAAAAAAAAAAGAAGAAGAAAAACGCTATTACAAAAATTTGTTATAACTTAAAATATGCAGAATTTAGAAATCGCAGCTAGACGACAAATTGTGTCTTTACGACATGAACAATTGTAAGCAAATAAGCGGTTTTTACTTATATCAATATTTTTTTTTCTTAGATATTACGTAATTTTTCAAAAATCGCGGTTTTGAAAAATTGGTACAGGGTGTCCGTCGGGAAGGTATACTACTATGTTTTGCCGCCCTTTTTGGTGAACATTAGTCTTGACAGTTCGTTCATATTTGGCAGTCGCGAGGTAGAGACGTGGGAAATTTATTATGGAAAAATAGTCGATGAACCAACGTTTTTAATGATTAAAACATTTTATTAAAATCAATCATACGATTACCGATGAGAAAGATAAGTGAAATTTTTGGGAGAAACAACGTGCCAACGAGACGCACTATTTATCGTGAATGATTTCGAGAAAAGAGGGTCTGTAGCTGATAGGGCCAAGCATGGACCACAACGTACTGCAAGATCGGCTGAAAACATTAAACAGGTTTCTTAGTTCCAAAAAAAAGGAGCATTTCGAAATATTATAAGTGCCGGGGAATTATGTCTAATACCTTAAGCGCTTTCGCATGTACTTACGTCCGGGGATTGATTGAAAGCGAAAAAAAGACTCGAGATGTACCTATATACCATTTAATACGCGGAAAATACAGTGCCCAAAAGAAAATACAAAGTCTCAAAAATCGTTCAATCAAATGCATTCCATGCCATCTGTCTGGTTGCTAGAACAATCGTAACCAATCATTAAAAATTGTAAGCCTTTACGAAACTCTTTTAAAACTTGGCATTTATATGTATTAAATCGGCCCATGCAGAACCGACTCTTTTAGTACCTCCATACAAAATTAAATTTTTCAATACTTCTAATTAATAGACTAAGTACTGCAAAATTTTGTTTTGTAATGCTTGATACACCCCCATGATATTATCCCTTGATACTAATCAATTAAACACCATTATTTGTACATTTCTATATTTCGTTCAACATAAAAGGTGACAGAATTTTCACGCCCGTTCGGCTAACTCTCATGCAAATAGAACGATATAGCAAACATCAATGTTTCCTTACAGTTTCTAAGCGAAAAGCATTCATTAAGCTACAATTGTTTTGCACTCTGCGTTAATTGTGAAGAATACATTATACAAATTGAGCTTTCCAGGAATGTAAATAATAATCAAAAATTCTATTTATCATTATTTTTTATTAGGATTTTAAACTGAAGTTATGAACCTATAAAGTTGTTTGTTAATTTTAGAACGGCAAATGTAAAATTTATAGGCGGAAATTGGTGAAAATAAAAACCGATCTTTATGATAGCATAAAAATTATTCGCAAAAATTCTTGAGTAAATTTTTTTTTTAATTATTTTTAATTTTAAGTTTATTTTTAATTTTAAAATACGCGTGTTTATTATGATGTCGAAATACAACTGCTAAACTTATATCCAAGGAAAGGGTGTTTGGTTGAGGCAGAGTCCAAAATTTGTCCAAATTTAATGGAACAGGAAAAAAATGCGCAGAAAAAGTACAATTTTGGGGAACTTTCTGTTAGCTTACAAGTACGAGTAAATGAGGAAAAATGCATCAAAAAACGGTTGCTGCAACTTTGAAAGAAATGTTGTTTTAACATCCCCAAAGTCAAGTTCTTAACTAAAAAGTCGAAAATATTTTCCAAATTCAAATTGAATTAAAATATGACAACTTAGAATTTTTTGTTTTGTTATTGTAGTTATTTAGGCCATCGTTGTTCCAAATTAAAAATTCGAAAAGAACCAATTTTGACCAATGCAGAATGGAAAATAAAACAGTTTTGTTTTTACTTTTATGTTAGCTTTGACTTTAGTTTTTAAAATGAGACACCGTAGTGAAACTCTATAAATATAAAAGGAAAGAAAAATTTATGTCTAAAATCATTTTTTTTGGAAAGGTGAACGCGCAAATTATCAGAGTAAGGAAGTAAAAATATTGAATTGATATATCGTATTTTTGTGTACTTCTTATTTCTAACATTTTTTTTTTTTTTTTGTATTATTTTTGAAAATTATAGAATAACTATTGTTTGAAATATAGGTACATGAACATAGATTTTATTTTCTAATTTTTATTAAAATATTTGAGAAAAGCAAACAAGCTAATTAATTTCAAAATTTGTTTTATAAAGAGTACAAGAAGTGACCGACCATAGAGCGATGGTTAGTACATGCGGCTATCGTTCGTATTGTCGCAGGTTCAACTCCGCATGCGGCCAAGTGTCATTATTTGTGTCACCCCCCGATAAGCCTGACGAACAGTTCAAATGGTCGAGTAATCGACAAGTCTGGTGAATGCTTCTCAAACTGTAATGTTCGAAATTGTAGTTAAAACTGTAGGTCCCGTTGAATGGGTCTAACAATCGAATGCGTTTAAACTTATTGTACGTGAGAAGCTCTCCCATATCTCATTCCCGGGAGGCAAGAGAATTTGTGTAACACGAAACCAGGGTCCAGTTCCATGGCTGAGACCCAGATGTTGCATTTAAGAGAAAATGAAAAATGTATTAAGTCATTTGACTCAGATTCATTTGTGTGGATGTAAACAACATTTACGAAATTTTACGCTTAAGAAAAGACCAGAAATGTAGTGTAAAATTTGAACAAAATTGAACCTTACCACAAAACCTTATTGCATGATTTGATCATCTAATAGGGCATTATAGTGTGACTCGATTTCGGAGAACATATACATATATATTTGTATATGGGGTGCAAGAATATATGATCAGATATCGCCTAAATTTTGCATTCAGGTGAAGGCTGTGTATTTGTCATAAATTCAGTAATAATCAGATCATCTAATAGTGTCTTATGGTGTGAGTACCGTTATTTCATTTGTAAGGCTTGGCTATACTAATCTGGTCGAAAAGTATTTATTTCTTTCAAAATTTACACTTCAATTCCCACACAGAATGTGTTAACATAGCAACAATATGTGATATCATGCTAAATGTCGAAATATGCACTTTGGGATTACTTAAGGTTTCCTAAAACAAACACTTTTCGATAATTGGCGACACTAAACCTTCTACGTTGACTTTGTAGTACTTTTATAGAAGTTTTACCCTTAAAATGTGATACGGAACTAAAGGCGAGTTCTTATATAGCAAACCAAATAGTACTACTTTCAAACTAAAAATGTTTTGTAATAGTAGTTAATAAGTAATAACTTGCAATAATAAATTGAACATAAAATAGATTACGATAAAAATTATGGCATAAAAATTATTTTTATTACAAAAAAATGTTTATGTGATCTTCATTCAGACATTCCCTACAATTGAGATGCAGATGCTGTATAAATGTAGGAAAATGTACGATTGGCAGATGGGCTTGATTTATATATTTCTTCTTTATGAACTTGTAGCACCCCACAAAAATGGCCCACCTACATAAATTCTGCTCGGCAAAAGCGTTTGAAGTTTTAGTTCTTTTGATGAACAACACAGATGTTTGAATATTTCTATAATATATATTGGCAGATTCGCTTTTATGTCAAATTATAGATCTATGACCGCAAGGGAGTAATTTTAAAGATGCGGTTTAAAAAAATAGTATTTCTTATTGTTAGTGTTACTTAGCAGTAAATTGATTGAGGTCTGCTAAGCAATATCTGACACTTAAAGTGACGAGTTTTGTGTTATCCTCTTCCGACCCACCAATGCCGAGATGGTAATTTCAAACACTATTCCCGAGAAATTATACCACTGGTAGATTAAAACTGTGCCATGAGAGGGTTTCATTGGAAGTTAATTATAGTAACTTGCTTTGTCATATATCTATTTGATATACAAAAATAGCACAAAGTTGTATATGCACTAAAATTAGCCGGTTTATTAATATTTTGTTTAAGTTCAATTCATCTCCGTACGCGAAAAATCATGTGTAATTACTCTTGTGAAATTCGATATAACTCTGAAACTGCCAACAAAATTAGTTTTTAGAAACCTATCACATTATTGTTCTCAAATGTTTCAGCTGTGCTTGTGTTTAGACAACAACAATTTTTACATATTTATCGAAACGTACAAGAATTTAAATATTAAAGAATTAAAATATTGACAAATATTACTAAGAAAGCTAGAAACCCGCTAAAGTACAATGACCCTGACCCTACGCCCCTAATCTTGATTTTTCTGATACGCAGTGGGAAGATGTTGCGCATCCAAAGGCAACTGCTGCAAAGGTCCTACCTAAGCAACACCTTGTAGGAAAACATCCCATGCCATCTGAGAAAAAGGATGGTGCGTATATGGAAAACTATAGCTCTCTGTAATGCATAATGTGGAGGAAAGAAATTGTAAAGTGAAAAATAAATGATGTTTACTTTTCCAACTTACTGCTATCGGAAGGTAGCATAAGTCAGATATGAATTGTTCACCAGTGAGAAGAAAATGGGGTCGGAATATCGGTATCATGATTTAAGAAAGGCAAAGATGCTTTATCATTCATCTTTCGATGGAGCTATTTCAGCCGCTGCGAAGAGTGCATGTGAATCAGCTTCTAAATGCAGTTTGACTAATCGAGTGCATGCCCGATGATTAGAATATGGGTAGATGAATACAAAAATAACGTGCTTTTTTCGACACACAAGCGATTTACCCCCGTTTAGATGCTTTGCGAATGTTGTAAATAATATGTGCCTTCGTAATAGTAAGACGAACAACGCGAGCTTGCAAACCATAAGAAGTGTATGGCTTAGTCAGGCGCTGTTACGGATTAACCAATTGATGTAACCAAAAAGCCTTCTTTCTACAGCCAAAGACCTCTTTGTATTATACACTAGTTTTACTTGTCTTGCCGCCTATTCCTGGATTCCTGGACAGTGATACAGTCGAATGATTACCTGTTGGGAGACTTCAAAGTAGAAATATTTCGTAAACTATTGGATCCATCACCATTTATGGAGCCTATTGGTGTTGTATGATATCGTGAGTTTTCCACGGCGTGTCAATGAATGGAAATATTCCATTAAGGAGGGTCTTCTTAAAATATACCGAACTAATCATTCCAAAATCATCGTTATTTATAGGATTACTAATCGCAAAATAATCAAAAGATTAGATTGTTCTAAACATCTCTCTTCGGGGATATTTAAAGCTTTGCCTAAGCAATTCAGGGACAATAAAGGTCCTGAAAAAGGACATAACAGGACTCATGACAAATCTATTGTCTAAAATATATTTAGAAGTGCTGGAAAACGTGCATAAATTGACTTCATCTTTGGCGGAATTCAATACTGTTTTTTCGTTGTGAACAATAATAAAATTTAGAAGTCCAGATAAAAGTTATTCACAAAAAGAACAATTTTTATTTACATTTACGTTGTAGCCTTAGAAATTTGGGTGAGTTTTTGACCACCTTGAAGACAGGAGCATTCTACTTATTTGGGAAGCCTAACAATCGATGGGCGATCAGCGAGTATTTTAAAAATAAATGAATAAAATAATCTTCCAATGAAGCGACTACTTTTGCGCCACTCTGTATTTCAGAGATTTCAGCTCATCCACAAAATTAGAAAATACAAGATAAAAATTATGTTGAAAATTCAAGAGAATTGTTCCCAATTTTTTGTGTCTTCTTTGCTAGATCGGCTAGTTTTAGGACCGCCCTTGTATATTTGAAACCTGTATGTTTAAGCTACAAAACTCTTAGAGGAATACAGGTTCCATATCTGCCCTAAAATAACTCGGATCGTAAATGACAAACCTTTTGGTAAATAAACAACACTTTAGATGACAGGTATTTAACAGCTGATAGCCTTGCCAAATCGACCTTTTCGAAACCACTAAATAGATAACCCTGTTAGTAAACGTATCCGAAACAAATGTCGTCAATGTCGTCAAAATATTATGTTCCTTAATAAGAGATTATATTTGGAACGCCGTCATAAATTCTGAAGACAAACTAAAAGAAAATGGTTCTGTACCGCCTCTTTAGTATTCACATACACAGTACACTGAGCATTCCTCCCATACCATAGATAATGCATAAACATATTTCCCACACTTTAAGAATTTGTGCAGAATTTTGATAATATATATGGTAGCGAATATATGTCAAGGTGAATGTAGGAATTCAATATTTCACATGCAATCGTGTAAACAAAAATTTTAAGAGTACGTAGTAATAAAACACTTGTTGATTTATTTCCTCTGCTGACAGCCGCTGTAGTAAATATTTGCACCGCTAAGAGATCATCTATCACGAGTATTTGTGTTAGGAATAACAATGATCGAGCGTGAAATGAAAATTTGACAAAAGATTTAAGTGTGAGTGCATGCATTAGTTGAAATGTGGCCTCTTTAATGTGAGGAATCTCGTTTTAATTTACAGTGAATGCAGGAAAACCTTTTGAAGATGGTGGCGAATTTTAGCAAAATCGTTTTGTTTACCCTCAACCACGCGCTCCTTGGTCTTTGTGTATTTACACTTTGGTTTATTTCCGGACGCCGTTGTATTGTTGGCGGCTTCCAATGACGACGCTGTCGATGAGGAAGATTTCTTCGGTGTTGTTGTTGTTGCTGACGAAGACATTTTTATTGTGTATAAATATTCTTAATTTTTGAAAAATTGTATTGCTCTCAGCAATATCACAGCACAATTTTGCTGTTGTTTTCTATTTTCTTATTGTTTTTTTTTTTTTTCTTTATTATCGCCTTCTCTTTTCCTCTAGATTATTATAAATAGACCTTAATTTGATTTTTTTGTTTTTAATTTAATATGTAGATTTAATTTCGTTTTGAAAATTTAAAAGCTATTTTAAAAATTGAACTTATAGACAATTTTTTTTCTTGATTTTGAAAACATTAATATACATTTTTTTCAATTGCTTAAATAAAATTTCTTATGAATTTTTCAAAAGTTACACTGCAAAGAACTAAATTAATTAACTAATTAACTGTTCACAAGATTTATAACATTGATCATGTCGACACAAAAGACAGACAGAGTGTTGTCAGTGTGATTTTCTGGTTGGTTGATAATTTGTGTCTTGTCTCCGTTTTAGTATCCTTTTCGGGTAATTGACAATTTATGTCACTCAAGCTGCTAACAACAAAATGTTAGTCTTTCCGCATTTATTTTTACAAAACACAAAACATTTCTTCTCTTAAATTTTTTATTTTTGTAAATTTCAAAATGCACAGAAAATTTTGAATACGAATGACAAGAATGAAATTCTTCGGTCGTCTTCTGGTAATGAACTTGAACTTTTACTCAAATTTCTTTTCATTTGACTTTTTACAAATTATTTTTTGTGTTTTACATCGGCAACAATTCAACACTGTGTGCGGTATTCCACCTGAATTACTTGGTATATATTTTTATACGACGACAACGATTTGTTTTTTATATTTCCCGCACTTTGACAGTGAATTGTGAAATTTGTATTTCGCGATACTTTCAACACGCACGCATCTCTACGACTCGTAGCTTGTTTTAGAAATACGTTCGGTCGGTCGGTTGGTGGTGCGTTTCTTGTGTCCGCGAATCCGAAAATATTGAGGCACCTCAGATCTCTGTGCTGGCACACAAACTGAAAAGAAAATTGTTGAATTTAAATTGCCCTTGAATTTTCATTCAGTCAAAAGATCTCTTTTTGTGTTTCTGCTGTTTCGTTGTTGTTGGCTTTTTATATTCCAAAAAAAAAAGAACAAAATAAACATTACAGATTCTCAGAGAGAATCAGAAATTGTGGATGAGATTGAATTGTTTAAATAAATGCAAAATTTGCTTTACTCAAGAGGTAAACTTTCGAATTTAATGTTTTACATTTTAGTTGAGAAATTAACGTTTCCTTCATATGTGGATGAAATTTTCTAATTATATTGATTTTTACTTTTATGATACCTCTGTGATAATTACAATGCTTTAGCTCCAATGTCTCCCACTTACCATTGACCGTGATCTGCGTTAGATATATGGAAAACATTATTCTTTAACACCTCTCAATACAAAGTGGCATCTTCTGAGACTGAAACCTATACATGAACACCATTTACTGAAGCGGATAATTTCTATAGAATTTGTACTAACGATGAAATTTGCAAGTGTTTGCAGTGAATCACAAAGTGAATCACACTTTAGAAGAGTTTAGTTCCCACAAAGGGGATATGTTACTGAATCTAATTTTCATTTTAACACCAGAAACATATTTAACGAAATACTTCTCAATGTAGGAGCACCAAAATTATAATATAAATATTGTTATTGGGATACAAACAGTTTGAAAATTTAAATTTTGTTATTGCAGTTACATTTTAATACTTTTAGATATACGAGTATTCGGGTCCAATTATGATTTTTGCAATCCTTAATAATGTATCAATTACGCATGTGGACGGTGAATTTTTTATTAGACTTAATCTTATAGATCAAGTTAGCTATGTAAAGGGTGTCCCAACAAGAACGCAAGATTTAAATTTTAAATAAAACACAGATATTAAAAAAAAATTGTGAAACTTTGTTATGTCGTAAAGTAGACAGAATGAGGTTATGTATGGAACAACACATCGGGCAGATGGCCGCCGCGGCTTTGCTGACACACACGCGATCTTTTAATTCAATTTTCAATGACCATTTTGCATAAATGCTGTGGTATTTCATTAATGCAGTGTCCAATTTCCTCTTTTAAGACTTAAGTCGTCGTCGGTTTATTCGCGTAAACCATCGACTTCAAAAAACCCCAAAGAAAAAAGTCTAATGGTGTTAAATTTTGGTCTCCAAAACGCGAAATAACACGACCGGGAAATGACTGATGTTTTTAAATACTTTAATGATCGTGTCCTCAATTGGGGGAAAAACATCTTTCGGACAAATTAATCTCAATACCATATTATAACCGATTTGACCAATAGTTTTTTTTATACCTAAAGGGAATTTGAATTTATGGCACATTTATAAAGGGATTATAGTGCAGTCTGGTCTCACGTAATACTCCGCACAGACACCGAATGGCTAAATGTGTTTATGAAGGTTGTATGATTCTTCCAGGCGCTCACAAAAATTATTTTTGTTATTTTACTGGAGAATGCGCATAAGCCAATGTAGTAAGAATATGCTATGCTACCAATCCATATCCAAAATTATGCTTTCCCGTATTGTAGCCCCAGTTGATGTCACTTGTTTAGTAAATCACATCCGCCAATCGAATAGAACGATTCTTTGGTGTATATCCTTAAGTCGTGGTCCTTGTAAAGATTGCAAAGTTCATGAACAATTACAGAGTTTTGATTCTTATTTTTGTCCCGTATTTTCATAATTAAATTTTGTTTTTGATATGTGAAGTTTGCTTGACCACAGCAAACGGTCCTAAAGTTTGGACTGCCCTGAACCTCTAATCTGTATAGGAGTTGAGTTTCAGTAACAGATATTATGTTCCAAGACCAGGCTCGTCTACGTTGACGTAAAATTTAGATCGCTCAAATAGCCACCTTTTTAGCTACCGCTAGATGGATGTTCTAAGGCGTTACAAGGAAGTACTTGCGCATAGTTGTATCCAAGTAAAAAAACATTAAAGAAGAACAAAATAGACCTCCGTCACTTGTCGGTATTTTAAAATTTAGCAATATCAACAAAATTAAATTTATCGTACTACAGATTTTTGCTGTAATAAAGAATAAGTTTCTTTCCTATCGTATAAACATCATGTTTGTGTCTAAAAAGCATATTTATTAAATTGTGCTGGGATTCTTTGATGAGGTTGGCTTATCTAACAGCATAAATTTCAAGATGGGAGCAGAAAAAAAGTATACAATTTTATTTTATTTTTTATCCAATATACTAGAAAATAGAACTTGATGTACATTTTTCTTCCTTCTTGGAAACAGTGTTCATATTCCATGTGTATTAATAAACATCTCTCTATAATTATGTGGGTGTTTAATTTGCCTAAATTTTTTCGTGAACTTTTCGTTTTCTTCGCTATTTTTTTGGTCTTATGATAATTTGCTCAAATGTTTCTTCTATCTCATTTTGCAAAGAATTTGAATAAACAGGAAGAAGAAGAATTGAAAATCGACAACTCTGTGTACTGTTGTATTTTATAGTATCCGAACTATAGATAAGGCTCTCCTCCCATGGGTCTACTCACACTCGGATTGTCTATCTGGCAGTCTATATGGCTGCCGTTAGTATGGGAAATGGTCCATCTAGCTTGATGAACATATAATTTGTGACAATGCCATTGTTGTTTTTCTTTGCCAATGTTGTTGTTATTATTTATATGTTGCTTTTCGGCGACGGCGGTTACGGCTGTTTGTGTGTGCGTCTACGATTCGACGAGAGATGCGAATGAGTTTTCCTCGCAATCGAATGCGAATGAAAATAATGATGAGTTTTATTTAGCCAAATTAAAAAGAAATCATATGTATTTATCTACATTATTAAAAAACACACAAATAATATATGTATAGATTTTTCTAATTTTGAGGTCGATTGATGATATTAGATGGACAAAGTCAACCAAATATGTTTGATGTGATATATGCATGCAGGTAGGTGGGATTTATACCGTGAAAATAGGTTGCGACTAGTAATATAGTGTAGTACAAACAGTCTGAAAAAATACTCGTATTGTTCTGTAAGAAGTATCGTGAACTGTGCCATAATAATAACAAAAAAATTTTTTCCTAAATGTTAAATGTTTAGTGTTAAGTAACACCTTTTACAACATATTGCCACTTAAAATGCAAAAGGGCGTAACTGAACCTCTTAGGGAGATGCAAAAACAAAAGCGATGTAAAATAACTAATGCAGGGTTATCCAGCAAGGCTGTCAGCTGTTAAATACCTGTCATCTGAGGTGTTATTTATTTAGAGAAAGGCTTCATATTTACGAATATAGATCGTTTAACAACAGAAGAACGCGTAAACATAGTTAAAACTTATTACAAAAATGGTGATTCTTTTCTAACATTACCGGGTGTTTATGATCGACCTATTGTGCAAGGAATAAGATTACGAGTATAAAGAAATTTGAAGAGACTGGAAGCGCTACAGATGTGGTCAGGTCTGTGCATCCTCGCAATGTACGCACTGTTGAAATTGCCACTTCTGTTAGTGAAAGTGTGGCGGATAATCCGTTAATCCGTTACCGTCAATTCAGAGTACTATGGCTGTACCAATTGAAGATTATGGGCTGGACGATATTTGGTTTCAACAAGACGATGCCACGAGCCATACAACACGACCGATTTTGGTTTTATTGCATGAGAAGTTTCCACAAAGTGTAATTTCACGTTTTGGCGACGTCAATTGGCCACCAAGATCAGGCGATTTGACGCCGTTAGATTTTTTTTGTGGGGCTACGCCAGACTGCTTTTACGTGGATAATCTCCGAACGCTGGAGCATTTGAAAACCAAAATTCGTCAAGTTATCGCCGAGATACTGCTCGAAATGTGCCCGAAAGTGGTCGAAAATTATCTTAAAAGTATCTACTGCTGCAACCAATACAGAGGCGTTCGTTTAAATGATATTGATCGTACATAATGGCAAGTTCCAAGTGTTATAATGAAGTAAAAGTTTTATTGAAATCATAGCTTTATGTGTGTTTTATTTAGCTGTACTTTTGAAACCCGATACAAGTTTAATAATACTCCTTCTTTAACAGCTTATTAGAAACGCAACGAAATGTAGCTCATAGACATTAAACCAGGAACCATAACGATTATATTGCATTGATCGTGAATTTCATTTTTCGATTTCTATTTTTTCGCTCGAAATGAATTGATTATTTTTTAGTTTTATTTTCCATTTAAAAAAATAGCAATTATTTTCTGAATTTTATTTTTCAATCAATTTCACGTTTTTTGCTTGAAATGCTTCTTTATGTGTGATAATTTTGTTTATTTATAAAACTTATGCGAAATTTCACAATTTTACATTTGCAAATCGTCAATGATTGTTAATATCATCTGTGTTGGGAGTTATGTAACCTAAAGGGATAATGGTGGAAATGTTTCCTGGTACAATAACGATTTAATGTTCAACATACATATACACGTATATTACTTCCTTGTTCCACGAATGCCTGAGATGGTCCGTAGGTTGGCTCAGCTACGGCAAAGAATTATTTTCCATTCTAAGCATATTGGCAAACCAAACTTGAAAGTGTCATCATATTCAGATAAATAATTGCCCAGACTACGAAAAAGTGTTAGTTATTATATTAATAGATTTATAAGAAGATGGTCCCAAAACTAGCCTGCCTAACAAAGAAGACACACAAAAAGTTGGGAAAAATTTTCTTTATTTTTCAACATAATCTACTTTTAGCTCGATACACTTCTTCTAGCGATGTTCAATAGCTTCTCCACCCTGTTTGTAGTAAGAATTATCAAAATCCTTAAAATAGCCATCAACCGTAAACTCCACCTGTTCATTGTTGGCATGCCATATTTTTTTTTTTAAGTTAGGAAATTATAAATAGTCCGATGAAGCTAAATCTGCCGAATGAGGTGCGTGATGAAGCAATCGAACTTTAATTCATTAATTTTGACCATCGCAATAGTGGATATGTGAACTGAAGCATTGTCTTGATGAAACAACATTTTCTTTTTCGCCAAATACGGCCTTTATTACATAATTTCATCACCTAAACGCTCCAACAGATTAGCGTAATACTCGCCGTTGATGGTTCTTTCTCAAGATAATCAATAAAAATAATCTCATGCGAATCCGAAAAACAGACGCCACGACCTTGGATGCACATATAACATCTTCGCCTTCTTTGGACATGATACTTCCATTCCAGTTCACTGGACACATGTCCCACTCATGGTTATAAATCGACGGCAAAATTCGACTAAACACCCTAGTGAAACATCTTAACGACGCTGTTTTTGCTTTATTGAAAGCAAGCGCACAGAATTGTGGAAAAACCAATTTTGCACCATGATAACGCACCAGCTCTCACATCGATGCTTGTGCGTGAGTTTTTGGCCAAAAACAAAACCGCAAGCATTCCTCTTCCCAAAACTGAAGACACCGATGCAAGGATAGCCTTTTGCTACGATTGAGGAGATAAAAGAAAAATCGAAACAGGAGCTGTTGACGATACCAAAAAGCGCGTTTTAGAAGTGTTTCGAGGATTAGAAGAAACGCTGGCACAAATGCATTATATCTGAGGGGGACTACTTTAAAGGTAATAAAACGGAAATTGATAAATAAATACTTTTTAAAAACAATTGAAAATAAAATTGAAATATTTTTGATCATACCTCGTATATCGCTAATTGAAATGCTTATCATTTTAGTTAGCTCGCTCACCTTTAGACGACGGTCACTCAATACCACTTTGTGTGTTTTCTTAACCGTGTCTGGCGTGGTCGGCCACTACTACCCAACATTCTACGGCCATAAGTGAAGGAGCAGACTTCCCTAGAGTAGAAACTAGTTCGGCTTTAATATTGATTGAACTGAGACCTTTCAAATGGAAATATTGAATTTTATAACGGTGACAAATTTTTTGTGTCATTTTTTACTCTTGATGGCTCAAATAAAAATACTAAACAACGTGGCGCCTTGAAATTTGAAACATGTGTTCTATAAGGTTGCCATTTTTCACCAAAATCTTTTTTTTTCAAACTACTGGCGCCAGCTACACGTCAGGTCGGCTAGTTTTGGGATCGCCCTCGTAGTAATGGTTATCTGAAAAACTATTGAACTATCAATATTATATTTGATCATTCTAGATCAATTATTATCAATTATTGTGTTGATCAGAACGGAAGTAAATTCCAATTATTTTCATGAATGTTAAATTTTATTTTGCTCAATACAGTCATAAAACCGCAAATTTTCCAAAAACCGGTTAACTGAATCGAAAAAACCGGTTAAACTAATTATTCCAAAATGGTAATTTTCAAGAAGTTGACATACGGTTTTAAAGAAAAAAAAAACTGCTTACCGGTTTTCGGTTTCACTGTAGTCATAGATTCGCTAGGTTAAAGGTAATAAGGATAATATAGCACCAATCAATTACCATCAATATCTTTTTTAATGCTTATAAAAATTTTTTACAGACGTTTGCAAATTTGAATAGGAATGTAAAAATTGCTCTTAATACACTTTTAATCCCTGAAAATTGTATTTAAAACCTGACCCGAATTTGTGTCCGTCCAATTCCAATTTCAAATATCAAGTCCTCTCTACAGTACACTGAAGGCTCCAAACACATTAACGTACAGCAAAGAACAAACAACACTGTCCTCTTGACTGTTTGATCAACTTCAAAAGCAAATTGGCAAATGCCCTCTAGATTTTCCCATTCGTCTGTTTGACTGTTGGTTTGTCTGTGTGGGTAAAAATTTGCACACCGCGCAACATTCGTTTTTCTCTCTCACTTACATCGAGATGTGATAAAAGATACTCGTATAACAAGTCACACGACTCATTAAATTTTTGGGCATGCTTGAAACGGCCAACCATATGAAAAATAGGTTTATCTAGTATCTTTGCCTAGTCCAAGACCACTGCCACCGACATCAAAACATCACAGAGGAGGTGGTAATGACATTTTAATATTGAATTCTGGTTAGAAAGGCAAACAATTAGAAAATGCATAAATAAATGGGAATTTAATTACGTTAAGTAAACTAGAGGAAGAAAACTGCAAGAGAGAAAGAGAGGGAAACACATTCTTTAACACATTTTAAGGGGGCGGATCAAAAGTGATTAGAGTGATTTGTGAATGGTAAAAAAAAAGAAAATAGAATATTTTGCACATCTGTAATTTAATTAGATATCTAAAGGCCAAGTAAAAAATATTCCTTTAGGGGTCTTCAAAGTTGTAGAACTATGGAATTATACTATTGCTAAACGAACGCACAAGGTCCATTGGGTTTTGTTTTTATTAAGGTGATAAATAATTTGTCTTAAAAAACAACCGAATGTTCCACCCCAGTTAAAAATTGAAAACAAAAATTATTGCGACCATTTATCAGTGTGGATATAATGGCTTTAATATTATACTATATGCTGTAGGAATGTTGCCTAATTGATTTAGTTCTTAGTCGACTTTCAACATCACTTTGATTTAGTGGGCGATAAATAACCTATCAGGTGTGTTTGTCTTCCACCCATTCCATTAATAAGTCCAAGGAAAACATAAGAAAACAATTGAAATCCAGTTCTCAAATATTAATGAACCTAGTAGCAGAAGTCTTCAGTGAAGATAGGCAAAGATCTAAGCGAGCCTTTTTACACCAAACGAGGATTTAGGCAGGGCGACAGTCTATTGTGCAACCTCTTCAACATACTGTTGGAGATGATTATGAGAAAAGCTGCAGTTAAAACGACTGGTACCATCTTTAAAAAAAAACCATATATATCTCGCATATGCAGATGACATAAACATTATTGGGCGAAAGCTACGAGATGTTACTGAAGCCTTCTCAAGTATCGAGAAGGAAGCAGCGAAAATGGATCTAGCGGTAAACGAGGACAAAACAAAGTTATTGATTTCAACAAACAAAGAGTCTACTCGTTTGGGACGCTCTGTGAACGTTGACAACTATAATTTTGAAGTGCTGGAAGAATTCATCTACCTCGGTTCCACTGTAAACAAAACGGATGATATCAGCATGGAGATAAAGAGGAAAGTATTGCTTGCTAACAGATGTTACTATGGGCTAAGGAAGCGATTAAATAATAAAGCCCTGTCTCGACAATCAAAAAGCCGACTGTACCAGACGTTGGTTCTACCTATCTTGTTATATGCCGCAGAATCCTGGGTTATGACGCAAGCGGATGAATCAGTACTGGCAGTTTTCGAGAGGAAAATACTCCAGAAAATATATGGACCCATCATCGGCGTCGCATGAACAATGAGTTGTATGAGCTATATGCCGACATCGACGTGGTTAAACGCATTAATATACAGCGACTGCGTTGGCTGGGTCATGTTGAGCGGATGGACCCAAATGCTCCGGCAAGGAAAGTTTTCGACAACGAACTCGATGGAGAGCGCAGAAGAGGACATCCAAAAAAAAAAAACAGGCTTTTGAAGTACTATCGAAACTTGGTGTGACGAATTGGAGGAGAAGCGCAGAAGATTGAAACGTCTGGAATTATTTTCTACGGGCGGCGTATAATAGATAAGTACAGGGTTGCCCATATTCGACGGACCCATCTGGCAACGCCATAACTTTTGACAGAGATGTCAGATCGCTTAATGACATACCGCGTTTGAAGCGTCAGTCCAAGCAGATTTTTACCATGGAACAATACACGCCACGCGAGCGCTCTGAAATAGTTGAAATTTACATTCAACAGAAGAAGTCAATTGTGAAAACTCAACGTGCTTTTAAAATATTAAAAAATGTGAGAAGTGCGCCTTCTAAGAACACCATTAAGCGCTTATACGAAAAATTTTCGACTGGTGAGGCTCTTTCTAATCCGAAGAGGCCAAATAAAAGTCGACCAAGGCGATCGGCCGAGAATATCGCTGCCGTACGAGCCAGTGTTGAGAGGTCCCCAAGAACATCCCAAAAACGCCGTTCTCAGCAGTTGGGCATGGCTCGGTCCACTTTACAACGGATTATTCGCGTTGATTTGCATTTGTTCCCGTACAAAATTCAATTG
The DNA here is from genome assembly GCA_019455685.1 of Philornis downsi. Taxonomy (NCBI): domain Eukaryota; kingdom Metazoa; phylum Arthropoda; class Insecta; order Diptera; family Muscidae; genus Philornis; species Philornis downsi. The sequence continues at coordinate 29,491 of JAHXMU010000109.1, read as the reverse complement.
ACGCAAAGATTGTTGCCTGCGGACAAGCCTCGTCGATTGGAATGGGCCCAACGAGTCATCGAAATGGCCGATGATGACGAGCAATTTTGGAACAAAATTATCATGTCCGATGAAGCCCATTTCACATTGAATGGGACCGTAAATAAGCAAAATTGCCGTATTTACGCCACTGAAAATCCTCAGGAGATTCAAGAATTGCCTCTTCATGACGAAAAAGTTACAGTTTGGTGCGGCGATAGTGCGAAAACGGTCATTGGGCCGTTTTTCTTCCAAAACGAAAATGGCCATGCTGTTACCATCAACCAGGAGCGTTATCGCGACATGATGACCAATTTTGTGATGCCAATTATTCGTCGAAAGCGTATGAGGCAGTTCTGGTTTCAACAAGACGGCGCTCCACCGCACACAAGTCGCATAACAATCGATTTTCTGAAGAATTTGTTTCCGGGCCGTTTGATGTCGAAAAGTGGTGATTTGGACTGGCCACCGCGTTCGCCCGATTTGACGCCCGCTGACTTCTTCTTGTGGGGACATTTGAAGTCAAAGGTTTACGTTAACAAGCCAAGGACCGTAGAAGAACTCAAGGATAACATTCGTGAAGAAATAGCCGCTATTCCGGCCGAAATGTTGGCGAAAACGATGGAAAACGCTGCAAAAAGGGCACAATACGCCATCAACGCCAGAGGCGGCCATTTGAGAGATATCATATTCAAAAATTGATGTAAACAAATCTACTTGGAACAAATTAAATGAATAAGATTGCCAACCGCCAAATTTTTATTTTTTTCTTTGATTTTTTTTTTAAAAACATGGGTCCGTCGAATATGGGCAACCCTGTATGTCTATTCCAGTCGCCACCTAAGAAGAAGAAAAAGCAGCAGATACAGAAAACATGGCCAAAATATGTGCACAAGAAAGATCCAGACTTATAATGGGGAAGGCATAGGATATAAGTGTTACAGTCGCCTAGAAGATGCATCGGAAGACTTATTTAAGGATTTAATGCCTTCTACCTGCATAGGCAGGCAATTTGGCAGTTCAGGTTCTAAAATAGAAAATACAGGGAGAAAATGCGTTGCGAAAAACATAACAAAGTTGCCAAACTTGAGGTGTATATTTCAAATTTTAAAATCAACAAAATTGATTTAAAATTATTACAAATCGTTTTAAAATGAGAGAAAGGTTACAAATATGATAACACAGCCTGTAACAAGCGGCTTAAGTCAGCAATATGAAATTATTCATATACAATCCTTTTAGATCAAACTGTGGCGATAAGTAAAGACTTTTCGAAATTAGTTCATTTGTAACACAAAAATGGTACCATTACTTAGAACTAGTGTCTGCGGTCAGAACTACGAGACTTGAGAGCAGACTTTCTTCCGAAGTCGAATTGTTGGGTAATCAGACAGGCAAAAGTGGAACGAAAGAGACAACCATAGACTTTTACATAATTTCCGCTGGCTATGGTAAATTGAATCAGCGTTATCATCCAATTTGTATTTTGAATGTACAGGGTTATCCATTTTTCGGATACTTTACAAAAGCAAAGTTAAATAAAACACATATAAGGCCATAATTTCGATGCAATTTTCATTTCATTATAATCCTTGAACCTTGCCGCTATTGTATGTGCGAAACACAATACCATTTAAATTACCGTCTCTGGGTTTATTGCAGCAGTTAATCGTTTTGAGGTATTATTATGAAAATTACGGCCAATGACACCTCCACCCCATATAGAGTGTTAAACAGTCACTATTTCCGAATGCAACGGCTTTTCCACAACCACTTCTGGGTTCTCCGAGCCTCATATACGACAATTTTGCTTGTTGACGTAACCACCGAGTGGGCTTCGTCGCTGAAGAAAATGTTGTTCAATTGAAAGCCCACGTTTGAATCACCACTTTTGTAGTAAGTTTTAACTATTTTTACGAGTTACTCGGCCATTTAACCTTCCTTATTCGTAAATGGCAAACCTTTCACTAAATAAATAACACTTCAGATGGCAGGTATTAAACAGCTGACAGCCTTGCCAGACCGGCGGTTTTTAAACCACTGAATGAATAATTCTTTATTATATAAAATAAGATTTTGTAGAAACAAATCAACTGGGTCTTTTAAAAAATTGGTGTGAATTAATTGCAATTAATTCAAGTGATTATATAGGTAGTTGCCGTAATTAATATAACATTGATGAGCTTTTTCCCCTTATTGTTATTTGAAACAACTGTTAGTTTTCACTGCTAACGAATTTTTTTTTTTCACATATGAGAGATCGACCTCTCCCCAAATTATGGCAAATAATATGTTATTTTTAGATTTATGAAAAAATTGAGATAATGGTGGGCAGTCCCCTTTCAAAATTTTAGCCATTAACGAAGTAGCAGAATAGTTGAGATATAACGCGAGGGGATCAACGTATTCTCTGACAGTCAGGCTGCTATTAAATCCCTGGATTTTGTTTTCCTGAACTTAACATCAGCCCTGAATTGCAGCAGATCTTTCAACGATATGGCTCAGATTTTCAACATTAATTTTATGTGGGTGCCGGGCCACAGGGCATAGCAGACGAGCTGGCCAGACTAAGGACAACTTTACGGACTGCAGTCGATTTGGAGTCCGTAGGCATGCCTCTAGCCACTTGCAAAACCTCCTATTGCGAAATAGAGCATATTTAGCAGCAAATGATAGGTGGGCGTCTGTCCGGGGCTGTAATCAATTCAGACAGATGTGGCCTCGCCTAGATCTGAAGCGTTCACACAAACTGCTGTCGGTGTCAAGACCCGATGTCCCATTGTTTGTATCCGTCATGACGGGACACTGCCTGATTGGAAGACATGCAGTGAGATTGAAGGTTTTGACTAGTGACTTCTACAGGAGCTGTAAGGATGAAGAGGAGGAGAGGAGTCCATAGAACATCTTATCTGCAATTGCCCCGCCCTGGCGACCAGGCGGCGACCAACACTAGGCTCTTATTTCTTTAAGGACCTAGGAGATCTGGATGATATAGATATTGTCCGACTTAAGACCTTCTTGGGGCGCTCAGGATGGATTAGCGGAGGAAACTAGGGACATCCATATCTCTAGTTTCCGTGGTATCACAAGGGACCATACAGTCCAAGTGAGTCTATCTATTCAGACTGACACACTGACCTAACCTAACCTAACCTAGGCAGTTCCCTTGCACCTCTCACTGGATGTGAGTTATGGATTGTGGTTTTTACGGTAATTTTTTTTTTTCAACATTTTTTTAATTGGTTTGAAGTTGTTGAGGCGAGGAAACCCTTTTTTTTACCAAATGTCTTATGATTCACTAAATTCGGCACACTCTATTGTACCAAGGATGACCTTTTAATTTGTAGCTTTAATCAACCAATTCATATCGGGGCTAAACCCGTATATGCACGCAGATTTTTTGTTCGATTTTCAATTTGCGTGTCATATACGATAAGTTTTACATGAATAATTAGAATAATATAATTAGATAATTATTCTGACGGTATGTTATCAGTTAATTACCAAAGATAAATTATCTCACGATATGTATCATACGAATCTGACACATTATAGATGTTTGCTGTTTAGAAACTGATCACTTAATTATTTATCTAACATGAACATTTATGGATATTGTAGTCCATCCGAATCTCGTTCCCTTGACGGAATGTTTTAAGATATTTTAACGTAATATCTCTCATAAGAATCTGACACATTGTGGATGTTTGCTGTCTAGAAACTGATCACTTCATTATTTACCTAACATGAATATTTATGGATATTGTAGTCCATCCGAATCTCGATCTCTTGACGGAATGTTTTAAGATATTTTAACGTAAAAGATTGAATTGAATTGAATAGAATCGGGAAATACTATGAATCGACAATTAGCAGTTTTCCAAAAAATAAAATAGGGTATCTTATATTCGTTTCGATATTACTGGGTGCTTTTGTATTCATAGTAATTCACGTGGTGTATATACTATAGGTAGTTTCAAGATTTAAGGCCTCTAAAGAAATTTTGTCAGCCATAGAGTGGCAAAATATCTGCTATACTGTTTGTCGTTCTAGCTGTTGTTGTGATTCTAGTGGAATCATGGGGTGAACTAGAGAATTGGTTGATATTTTAGTACAAGCGGATACAGGCGAGAGCATCGATCTACATACATCGTGTGCCAGTGCTGCTTTTATATGCTAAATTTAATCGAATATTCTCAGTTTTCCGATGGGAATCAAAAAAAAAAAAAACAGAACAATTTTGTTGCATGTGTGTGTGTCTTTATTGATCTCGATTCCGTAGGATGCCAAAGAGATCTGCAGTACCATAGACCAGACCTACATATATAGCTATAGATGTCTACATACACACCTACGATACTAGCATATATTTTATAAAAAAAAAGAAAAAAAAAACAGTTAACAAAACACATTGTTGGTCCCGTTAATCTGGCTCGCTGTGGGTGAGCACCAAAAGAAATAACAGGGACTCTATGATAACAAAAAACTATTCTAGTCTAACAAATTCAAATGTTAGCTAATAGGCCATCTATAGCATATCGTGAATATCTCTTTCCCGATCACTTACACTCTTTGGCAATACAACTAAATTGGCTGAATCGCCAGAAGAATGGATAGACTAAGGGACGATCGGACGGGCAACATAAAAACAAGTGAATGTGTAAAATAATTATCATAATATAAACAAGGCAAGCAAAAAAGCCATGGCTAACATCTGTTGGTCATATACAATGATTAGATCGAAAAGAAATTTGTAAGAGAGAACTACGCTATAGACAACAGTATAGCACAGCATGATAAAATGTATTTATTTAAAAACATATTAAAAAATTAATGGGATCTTAAAAAATTGCCAAATTTTATTTTTTTTCCTTGTATTTTTTCTAAATTGCCTACTTACATAATATGCACATATTGATTAGAACTTAGTAATTGTTAATAATGGGAATGTTCTATGTAAATAAGCGACTATTTTATATATTTATAAATATAAATATATATATATATATATATATATACATATGTATAATATGTATATATATGTATAATCAGGGAGTTTCGCGAAAGTTCAAATTCGTTTCGTTCATGGTAAAATCCGTGAAAAATATATTTTTAATTCATTCCGTACATTGATTCGTTCGAAACCAAATTAGAAACCAACTCACATTGATTCTGTTTCTCTGTCGAAAAGTAATGAATCAGTTATTTTGATCTGACAACCTAAAACGAAAAAATGATTTCTTTCCCCAGATTCAATCAGAATTGACACTAAATTTAGTTTGGCTTACTGGCAGAGGAAAAGACCTGGCGACAAATTGCACAAAGTAAAAATGCTTCAAATAAAAGGTTGTCTATATTTTTTTAATTCAAAAATTTCAAAAGAAATACAAACAAAACGTTTAATAAACTGAATCAAAATCAAAATTGCTTCCAATTTCACTTCGAGTGTAAGAATCAAAACTAAAATTTCATTTTGGGTCTACAAAACAAAATTTAATACAATTTTGATTCGGTTGTCGGAATCCGAATGAAGATATTGTCTATTTTTGATTTAGATTCCAGATACTGAAATAAATTCGAACTAATTTCGAATTTAGTTTCGTTTCGGTTACGGTCTCTGATAATAATATTAATATTTATAATAATGTTTAATCAAAATTGCGAAAAACAAATTCCCTTGAATGCTATGAATGAGAAGTCCCGCTGTTTAACGACGGTTCCGAACTTCAGTTTGAGTAGACTACTCGAAATGTCGCAGCATCACAACGAGTTAACTACTGCTTAAAAAAATGTTATGATTGTATTGGGTTTCGAATACACGATGGTCTTGTATTCTAATTGTATTGTGTAATATTATGGAATTCTGATATACGAGTACATATATTCTTCTTTCCAATATTTAAAGCACCTCTTTCTTAGCGCTGTTTTTATAGTGCGAATGTAAGAAAAATTTCTCTGTCCTCTTAGTGTGACTTGATCACCGACCCTTGGGGCATTTTTTCTAGATCAATCTCAAATATCCGCGTGTGATTATGCTAGGGATGTATAGTTGAGAGATACAGCCTATTTTTCGACATTTCGATTTTTTCAAAATTTATGTTTTCGACTTTTTCAAATACATGAAAAATTGACTTTTCGACTTTTTTAAATAAATGAAAAGTCAGCTTTTTAAATTTTCGGTTTTCTCAAATACATGAAAAGTCATTCATAAAATATCAAAATATCGATCATCCACGTAAATGCGGTCTTTGATGTAATCACACAAAAAAGTCTAACGGCGTCATATCGCATGATCTTGGTGGACAATTGACGTCGCCTAAACATGAAATTACGTTTTCTGGAAACTTCTAATGAAATAAAGCCAAAATCGACCGTGTTGTGTGCGTGGCTCGTGGCACCGTCTTGTTGAAATCACTTATCATTTAGTTCATAACCTTCAACTGCAGACCAAAGCGGGCCACTTTTCCGGATGCAATAGCTTTTCCACAGTCAATTCTGCGTTTTCCTAGCCTCAAATGTGATAATTTTGCTTTTTGACATAACCACTGAGTGAAAAATGAGCATAATCGCTATAGAGAATTTTGTTCGAAAAATTATAATTGAAAGCCTGTTGCTGTTGCGCCCAATCAACATATCTATGGCGTTAAGAATGGTCAGCCGGCTTTAATTATTGCGTGAGTTAGACTTTATATGGATGGAAGTTCGAATCCAAATGCAAAATACTCTACAATGAACCGTAAGATAGGCCCAATTGCTGAGAACAGCGTGGAATCGACAAATTCGGGTTATCCGCCACACTTTCACCAACAGAAAGTGGTGCACAAGCCTGACCACATCTATTCCGATTGCAGTCTTTTCAAATTTATTTATAATCATGCCAACTCCGTGTACAGTAGGTCGATTGTGACGACCATAGTCATCCCGTAATGCACGAAAATTGCCCACGTTTGAAGCACTACTTTTGTAGTTAGTTTTAACTATTTTTACGCGTTCTTTGATTGGCAAAAGATCCATATTCGTAAGTGGCAAACCTTTCAGTAAATACATAAGAGTTCCTTGCCAGGCTAGCGGTTTTGAAACCACTAAATAGTTAGTTTGTAGTTGGACGGAGGGAGGGAAACTCAAACATACAATTCTTTGAAGGTGTGTGCTTACTGGTAGCTTCCAAATTGACAGATTTCTCAAAATTCTGTATTTGTTCTGTGATTGTTTCAAATTGTTCTGTTATAATTACGGACATTATCCTCGTATCCCGGGAAATATTAGGCATATAAAAATATAAAGAAAACTGAAAAGTTCCATTGATAAGCGTAGTCCACGCATATTTTGCAGCGGTTTTATCTTTTCTTTTTTTAACTTTTGTATGTTCTGGAATATATAACAATAACCTTTATAAAGTTGTTGAAATCAAATTTAGATTGTTCTAAATATGTTCCCTACTGCAACGGAATTCTTTAATTTATTAATGATTAATTTCGGTACATAAGTTCTCACAAATGCAATAGTTTCCTTGCAACATTTTGGAATTTGACTAATTAAATTTGTCGATAAAAAGTCATATTGATCTCCTTAGGGATATCTTATTATCGCACCTCGCTTTCGGTTTGTGTTTAATGAAAGATTTTATAGAGTTTCGTTTTAGGATGAATTTACCCTCGTTGATATGATAAGAAAACGACTTGAATATTTTGAAGTACACTTATTGATAGTATTTTTACAAAAAATATACCTTACAGATGTGATAACAATGAGTCGAGAAATCGACTTTTTCATAACATAAAAGTTTATTTCGATTTTTTCGTTTTTTTTTTTTTAATTCCTTTATTTGAAAATAAAGGGTGTCTCAACAAGAACACAAGATTTAAATTTGGGGCCATTCGATTGTCATTGTTTGACATTTGACATTGACATTGACATTTTTTTAGAAGGTACGAGGTTAGTAAAAATGGAGCGCCACACGAATGAACAACGCATTCTCATTGTGAAATTGTTTTACCAAAATGGTGAAAGTTTTGCGGCTACAGTTCGCAAATTGCGATCAATTTGGGGTCAAAATAATGCTCCAAAAGAGTCAACTGTGAAGATATTAATGGATTTTTTTAATGAAAATGAGGCATGTCAAACGCAAACAGTCAGTGGTGTTCGGTATCGTGAAATGATAACCAGTTTTTTCGTGCCTTGAATTGAAGAAATGAATGTGAAGAACATGTTGTTTCGACAAGACGGCGCCACATGTCATACATCCTGAGAAACAATTTAATCTTGCGTTCTTGTTGGAACACCCGTTATAAATACAAAAACTGTTCACGAAAGAATTTTTGCATTTGTCTTTTTTTTGACATTCGTCCTGTTTAAGGAATGTTAACAAGCAATGTTTCTTTAAAATAATATACTATCTGCTTTCAACAAGAATTCAGAAATATTTTGTTCCTATGTTGGCAGCACTGTGACAGACATTTTTGCTAAACTTCATGTTATAAACATTACTAGCGTTTGAGGTGAGCTTACATAGTACGATGCAAAAAGAGACTTCATCGAGTTTATAAATTTGTGATTTTATTAAGCAAAGGATTTGCATGCAATTTTGTTTATGAATTGGAATTTCTGATGCAGATACATATAGAACGTTGCAGTGGGCCGCCGGTAAGGAGATTTCGTCCCAAAGAACTGTTTACAAGTAACATAAACATTTCAAAAATGGCCGAGAGTCCAAAATGTGAAGCTGACGAAAATTAATATCTACCGATGGAAGTTACGTTCAGTAAATTCGACCATCGATTGACAATCAAGGCTTTGCTGATGAAGTTGTCGTCTCAGTTTGATCACTGAACCCCATTTTAAAAGATATCTTGGGACTCAGACGCGTCAATCTCCTCAAAAAACATTCAATTTTTTTCCGAAAAAGAATGTTGTGTTAAATTCTGTGAAGAGGTTTATTTATCAAGGCTATCAACGTTTTATAAAACACATTATATTACTAAAGAAATGTTAAATAAAAAAATTTAGAATAACAAGAGAAAAAATATTGAAGTAATAACATAATAATAATGTTCTAAAAGAAAAAAATGTCTTCAAAAATTTCTTGAATATTTTCCATGTTTTTCTTACATTCCATTCTTCCCCTATTCTACTCCTTGTATTTTTTTTTCTTCAATTTTTATGGAACGTTATGTTGATTGTTTATATTGGATGGGGTTATTTCTGTTTTATTATTTCGTATAAACTATTATAATTGCTTGTGCCCTCATTAAATCCTTCTTTTTTTCATTTTTGAATTCTTTCGCTTTGATGCTGTTGATATCCAATTTGGCTTATCATATTTTTGGCGCATCATGTAACAATGTAGCCGAGTTGACAGACGGTGACATATATATGTATATATGACAAATTCGAAATAATTATATTTTAATGAAAATAGAGCACATGCAGCTGAGTTTGGTGATAGTCATGCGATACGAGGGTCGCTGTTAGAAAACATTTTTAATAAATCGAAATACATGTATTTCAAAGTGGATATTTATGTGGGTAGAGCATGTGTAAATAGAACACAGTAGTTTTATTTCAATGCAAAATAACAATATTTTTTTCATATTCATTATTTATTCATTAACGTAAGTTCGATAACCACTAATAAACATTCAAACCAAATATGCTACGGGGTGGTGTACCAATTCCAATGCAATAAGTAATTCAAACAACTTTTTTTTAATCAATGTATTTCATTTATTTTATTTTTTTTTTTTTATTGTATTTTATTCAATTCAATTTTTTATATAATTGATTGGTTTTGAAGACGATAGACCGAAAACGACTTCCATGCTCATTCACATATATGCGACACCTGATCAGAAAATTATTCATTGCGGGATCGTCTCAAATTTATTGTGTTGGACTGCATCAATTCAGTCAAATTTCTTGGTTTGGTTATTTTTTTTTTTTTTTTGCTTTATACAACTCCATAAAAAAAGTCTGGTGCAGGCAGGTTAAGTGACTTTGCCGGGCCGGAAAGTGGAGTTTCTGAATATTAATTTGTTTGGTAATTTTCGCTGGAGCTCCGCCATAACCTGTCTGGTTATGAGTTGCTCCATCTTACTAGAACCAAAATCTTGCTAAATAACGTGGCGCCTTGAAACTTAACATATGTTTTAAGTTTCAAGATTGCCATTTTTCAACAAAATAATTTATATAATATAAATAATTATATATAATATAATAATTATATATTTATAAATATAGATATAATTTATCTATGCGTTAGGTTAGATTAGGCTAGTTTTGGAACCGCCCTCGTAATTCAAGTTACTTTGAACTAAAGTTTAAAGAGCTTCGCTGTGTTATTGAACTATATCAATGAGAGTGTCAAAATTTGTGCCCTTCTCATATACGAGGTGTGTTGAAAAAATAAGATGAAGTTTCATTTTTCTCAAAAAATATTATATATTCATGAATAAATATCAATTGCTATTTTATTTCCTTCAAAGTAGTCCCTCTCAGATATAATACACTTATGCCAGCGTTTTTTCCAATCCTCGAAGCAGTTCTGAAATGCATTTTTTGGTATGTTCTTGAGCTCTCTTAGATATTCGTTTTTTATCTCCTCAATCGTCGCAAAACGCCGTCCTTTTACGGGTCTCTCCAATCTGGGGAACAGGAAAAAGTCGCAGGGGGACAAATCTGGTGAATACGGTGGCTGAGGCATGATAACGATGTTGTTTTTGGCAAAATAATATCTCACAAGCAAAGATGAGTGAGCAGGTGAATTATTATGATGCAAAAGCCATGAATTTTTGTCCACAGTTCCGGCGTTTTTTTCGTACGACCTTGTGGTAAAAACTTCTGATGCACTAGCAGAAAATCGCCGAACACGCAAAACACTTGGCTTATTTATGCCTCTTACAAACAAACTAAACATGTTATATGGATAAAAGAGTCATCATTTCGAGACGAGTGTACCAACATAAAAAAAACAATAATAATCGAAAGTCGAATGTACATAGCCAGCGAAATTTGAAAATTTCGCTAGCTATGTGTGCAATTGCTCCATTTTGTTAGAACCAAATGCTGTTGAAACAAGTACATCTACGGCGCAGTTCTGGGTGAAAAAAAAAACTCCTTTAACACCTTTAAACATCGATTCCCATTCCTTCCTCTCATTACTGGCGAATTGCGGCACTGAGCTGGCAATTTTTTCACCAACTATTTGTTTCTTGGTTGGGTGTCTCAGCTAACACTGCCACATATGAAAAATTTGATTTTTAATGATGATTTTTTGGCCAAAATTAGGATCCTTTTGCCCACGCTCTAAAGCATAGTCAGCAAATGAACTTTGGGTTACTATATCATTTATGTCTTTTACTAATGTCCAATGCAAAATTCGTGAAGTTGACGTCTGCGAAATTCCGAAGTCTTGTACTATACGGCAAGGAATCGACAGCCTCGCATTCCCCCACACACTTTCACGGACAGCGAACCACCCTACTTGGAACACCAATGAGAAGTTTTTGTTTTTATAACAATATCAAAAAAATCTTCTGTATGCCAATAAAATTTGTTTCCAAATATTTTAAGCGCTGCTCTCGTATGCATTAATTTGTAACTAATTAAAAACTATTTTTTTTTTTATATTTAACCATTTTCTAATGGTGACATTTTGATATGAATTCTCAATTGGAATCTTAAGCCGGCAACGCAATTCCTCAGAAATTTTCTTGCGAATAATATTCGATAGAGATCTTTAGTGGTACTTTTCATAGCATTATTTTGTGTTCTTTGTGAACTTAGTGGGAGTACAATTTAAAAATAAAAATGCAAATATATTTTGTGCGAAACAACGCTGAATGAATCTCTAACAGATGTGCACATTAGTGTTTACGTCTGTTTCAGTATACATTGCCATTGTTTTTATAATACTAAGTATTTATCTTAAATGCCACTTTCTATTTAACATCACATCGAACACTTTTTGTTATGTTTGTTTGAAAATGTTTTATTCCGAATTTTCGCGCACTCAAGTGTGCCTGAATAAAATTGAATAATATGTGTTGGTTTCACTGTACTCGCACGTTTCTATTTGCTTTACTGACCTGGCGGTAAGTAGCGATACTTTTTAAATCGTATAAACAATTATTGACAGCAAACAAATCCATTTGTTTGAGAATTCCAGACAAAAGATCAAAATATCTCGGACTAAAAATACATATTAAACACAGATATGATAATTCTCTTCCGTGTTTATACGAGTATTTCGACCGTGAAATTTATACGGATCGCTAATGCCTACAAAATCACAGCGGTTTTTTGACCCATATCCTCGAACGCTTTGCTTGTGTAGCTGTCTCTTCTACTTGGGGAAAGGGAGGATACAGAAGTCTCATTGCTTAACAGATTAAGTGGTTAATAACACTTTGGCACTGTTGTTGCTGATGATCTTCGCAATTAGTCATGTTTGTGGAACTGTGTTCCTTTTTACTTTTCTTTTTTCACAATTTTGTCTGAATTTTTTTGTTATTTTAATTTTTTTTATTCATTTCATGTGGTTTGTACATTTTAGTATTTATAAATAAATAATTTAGTATTCATGAGTTCTCTGCGCTTATATTGAGTATTTGGGGAAATATAAACAAAAAATTTTTAGTTTATTATATAATTATTATTTCAAAATATAGTTGTTAATATTTATCGAAGTCGATTGTTAATTATGATATTTTCAGCCAGCCAGACTGTATAAATCATTAATGTTAAATCATATCTGTAGTGCCAAAAAGCTGTTCAAATTGTATTCATTTAAATGAGCATACAATTTCAATATTTAATTTTGTTTTCACCTGATCAAGCAGATATAAAGTGATGAAAATGTAGAGTGGAAACAGCATTTTTGCTCATTTTAAATAATGAATGCGAAAGTTAAGCTTTTTCTACAAACTGATGCAAGCGTAAAAGCCTGGGCAATGTATAGGTATATCCATTCTTTACTCTTGTTAAAGTTAAATAAAACACACATAAAGCTATAATTTCGATGAAACTTTTATTTCATTATAATTCTTGGTTCCTTGCCATTATATACGAAATACGTTATTTAAATGACCGTCTCTGGATTGGTTGCAGCAGTCGACCTTTTGAGGTAGTCTTCTAAAAAACACGGCTATAATGCGCACCAAACAGTCATTTTTCCGGGTGCAATGAATTTTCTACAATCACTTCTGGGTTCTACGAGCCCCATATGCGACAATCTTGCTTGTTAACATAACCACCGAGTTGAACCGCCGCTTTCGTAGTAAGTTTTAACTGTTTTTAAGCGTTTTTCGTTTAATAGACCCACATTCGTAAATGGCGAACTTTTCATTAAATAGATGACACTTCAGATGACATTTAATAAGATTTTTTAATCGTAGTTTTTTTTTTAAATAGAATAAAACTCTCAAATTTGCATCATACAGGTCTGTTCTGTAAATCACGTGATTTCATATCACATGCCGTTTTGAATTCACACGTGTGATTTTTTCCTGTTCTGTAAATCATACGATTTTATCTTTTTCGATGTGCTTTTATTTTTCGAAATCACAAAAAAACAGCTGATTTCTTGACTTATTTTGTTCTGATTTAATTAAGATTATCAAATGAGTAGAAAATTTTACGTTTTTAAGTTGAAAAAAACAAAAAAAAGTTTAACTTAAATGCCGGGTGCTATATTTTTTGCTCTGGAAAATTTGCGAAGGACGCAATTAAACAACGAACGCATAAGGAAGAGAAAATTGCGCGACTTATCCAACCCTATGGATGCAAGCGAAAAATGGTAAGTAAGTGAAACTGATGTAGACATTAAGATTATAAATAAAGTACTTTTCAGTTTTATATCGTTATACAGGCTGAACAAGAGAGCTTTCCAAATGATTTTGGACGATTTATCACCACTTCTGACAACGAGTTCCATTCCACCAAGTATTCAGCTTGCCGCTGTACTTAGATTTCTTGCAGTCGGGTCGTACCAAGCAGTGATAGCGAACGATATCAATTTAAGCCTGGGACGCTCAACTTTCTGCAAGATCTTGGGGCAAATGTTAAACCTGTTGGAGGAAAAGCTATGCCCAACATGGATAAAAATACCTTTGGGTTACCATGCAGAAAGTGCTGCTAAATCGTATTTTTACGAAAAATTTGGTATACCCGGAGTTATCGGTTGTGTTGATGGTATCCTCATCCGAATAGAAAAGCCACCTTCCGATCATGCTTTGTATTGTATTTCAGCAGGAAGGGCTACTATAGTCTTAATGCTATGATGGTAAGCTTGTCGAGATACTCATACCTTCGCTGATTTAACGTTTACTTATTTATAGATTTGTGATCACAACATGCATATTATAGTTGTAGACGCTTGTAGGCCTGGGTCATGCCATGATTGTTTTGTATGGAACATGAGTGATGCTAAAACGTACTACTCCGAAAAATGTGAAGATGATCGCAGTTTTTGGCTCTTGGGAGATTCTGGCTGTTGTCCCCTAAAAAAGCGATTCATTTAATTAATTTTCTTTTAAATTACATTTATTTGAGCTAAAATACTTACATCTTGAAAAAAATTTTACTTCTTTATTCAAAAACATTCGCTAACAGACAAATTCCGCGAAAAAGCAGCATTGCCACAGTTCTCAATTGGTTTCCGTTGCCAATTGCTTAAGGTTTATGGAGTTTTTTTTTGAATTTACCCAAAGAAGACTGAATAATTATTAACTATTTTCTTAATAACATCACAAATAATCAACTTTAGTCTGAAGTATTTTATTTATTCAAATAATTAAAACTTACTTTTTCATTGCCACAAAATTTTGTTGGTCTGGCAAGCATTGATTAAATCTTCGAAAACTAAATCAGCTGATGACCTCAAGCAAAAAGAAATCACAAGCAAACCACAAACAAATTCATAAAACAGATAAACAAAAGGTAGTATCTCAAAAAATTGTTAATTTTAGCGTTTTTATTGCGCTAAATGTTTAATTTTACTACATAAATTAAGAAATAACACATGCTGTTAATAAATTAAGCAATTTATTTTAAATTTCCCATAAAAGTATTCGTAAAAATAAGCATGTGATTTGAAATCGACAGGTGCTTAGCTGACCGGTTTAAAATCACAAAATTTCAAAAAGTTTGTTGTGCAGAACACCATTTTTGTGATTTCAAATCACTTTTGTGATTTGTGATTTTCAGAACAGGCCTGATATATTAAAATTTTTATTGGAATCGATAAATTGGTCTTTGTCATTTAATTTTTAAAGATAATTTCATGTATGTACATGTTGTCCGTGACTCCGTCTCAAAATGTCCCTTCGGAAGGTCCAATTTTTCGTCAGTTTTTCGAGCATTTCGGCTTGTATTCCATGAATAACGCGTGTTATGTTATCCTGTAAGGCTTCAATAGTGTTCAAGCCGAACATAGACTAACGACTTGACATAACCCCACAAGAAATAATCAAGAGGCGTTCAATCGCAAGATTTTGGGGAGAGATAAGCTGCTCACCAAATTTATTTCTCAACATATCATATCCATTGTTTCACGAGCGGTGTATCATGTTGCATCGTCCTAATGGAACCACATGTCAACCAAGTTCAACTCAGCCAATTGAGGCAAAAAAAAAAAATCGCGTATCATGGCTCAATATCGTTCGCCGTTGACGGTAACGTTTCTTTCACGGTCGTCCTTGAAGAAAAATGGACCGATGACCAGCCCATAAACCACACCAGACTGTCGTTTTTTCGGGATGCATCGGTAATTCATGTATGGCATGTGGCTGTTCATCATTCCAGATGTGACAGTTTTGCTTGTTTACGTATCCGTTCAGCAAGAAATGAGTCTCGTCGCTGTACATAATTTTTCGGTAAAACAGCGGATTTTCATTGAGCTTTTGTAAGGCTCATTCAGCAAAAATTAGACGTTGTGGTAGGTCATTCGGCTTCAATTCTTGCGTGAGTTGAATGTTATAGGCATTCAAACCCAAATCCACGTGTAAAATTTTCCTTGTGGTTGAGTAACGCATGCCCAATCGCTGAGAACGGCGACGAATTTACATTTTACGATCGTCATTAACACTGGTCGCTACGGCTGCAATATTTTCTTCGGTACGCACTGTAAGCATGCGAGTCGATGGTTTTATGTTCAACAAAGTACATTTGGTGCGAGATTTGGAGATAACAGCACGAATTGTTGATTCAGCAGGTCGATTATGACGACCATAAAATGGTCGCTTCAAACGATGCACATTTGTCACAGAGCACGAATTTTGATAATAAATTTCAACGATTTACAATCGTTGCTCGTTTATTATTATTATTAGTCTTTCCATGATGAAATGGCAGAGTATACTGTACACTTTTCACTTTGACAGATGACGTTTGGACGCCATTACCAATCAGTGCTGCCAACCTGAAAAACTTACATCTTAAAAAATCACCTTATATTTAGCAGCTGGCAGCTTTTCCAGACCGGCGGTTTTTGAAACCACTACATTTTCATAATATGGCTAATGTTGACTCGGTTGCTCTAAATGTAAATCCAATGTTGGTCATGTATGAAACCGGAAAAAAGCTCTGATTAGTTTCAATTTCTGTTTTCACCATTTTTTATTCTGCTTCCGATAACTGGATTAACATTTAACATTTTTTCGAAACGAAACTGTAGACAATTCAAACTGCATAATTTTGTGTATCAAGTTTTATTTCGGATTCAGATTACGAAATGAAACTGCAATTAATAGAAAATAAAAATTTTTTGTCAGGTTTGAGGTAGGAAAGGGGAAAATTATTTCGACTGTTAATCAAAATCATCGTGATGTACTTTCACATAAAGTTATAGAATTAAAAGAGGTACACAGGAGCCTTTAACGGCCGTCACACACATCCTGTTCAAAGTGGGTAACAAAGTATTGTTATATTTCTATTTTATATTTGTTCATATCTGTGTACTTATATCTCTTCAATTAAAAAGTGATCATTTTAAAGAAAACAAACATTTCTAAAAAGCGGTCGGCTCAAAACCTTTTAAGGGAGTAGTTCTTGGCGGCCGTGGCAGTATCTTTGGGGATCGCAAGTTCGCTCGAGGATATTAGTTTAAACTATAAATGTAGAAAAATATAACGAAGCATTACTTACTTGTTTTATGGTGGACTATTCTGTAGCCAAAAAAAATTGGCTTTTATGTCCTTTTCGGGAAATTGCATTACCCATTAACAGTGTTTTGTGTTCTTTTTTGAAAATGTTTCCGTCTAATAATTCAAAAATATTGTAAAAATCAAGCTCTGTAATAAATCTCGAAGTGAAACTATTATCCTGAAAATTCGTAGATTTTTTTTTTTTTGATGTTGTTTTGACTCATTCAGTGGGACCTAAAGTCTAATGACAGTTCCGAACATCACAGTTTGAGGTGCATTTACGAAACTTGTCGATTACTTGACTGCATTGACGTAACCGCCGTTCATGTAATGAAGTTGGCTGTATCGTGGATTGAGCCCGTGATCATGCGAACGATAGGCGTCAAATGTGTTTAAATACGAGTATACGAGTATGTAAATATTAAAGAAAACTGTCATGAACTTCGTATACTTCCAAAAATTTAAAACATGTCGTTTAACCATTATATCTTGTTTTTTAAGGACATTCCATTTCCATTTACATTCCATCATTTTTATCTACCATACGATGGCGGTCCCAAACCTAGCCGGTCTAGCAAACAAAACACAAAAAAGTTGAGAACAATTTTCTTTATTTTTCAACATAATCTCCTTTTTGATCGATACACTTATTCTAGTGATATTCAATAGCATCTATACCCAGTTTATAGCAAGAACTGTCAAATTCCTTAAAATATCCGTCAACTACAAACTCCATCTCCTTATTGTTGGCAAATCTTTTACCACCGAGCAGCCATTTTCTAAGTTGGGAAATAGAAAATAGTCCGAGGCAGCTAAATCTGACGAAAAAAGTGCGTGATTAAGCAATTCCAACTCTAATTTATTAATTTTGGACATCACAATAGGGGATGTGTGAACTGGAGCATTGTCTTGATGACAAAATAATCTCTTTTGCGCCGAATGCGGACTTTTACCATAATTTCATCACCTAAACGCTGCCATAGATTAGCATAATGTTTGCTTTGACTGCAGATGGAACCGTCTTTTGCCTTCTTTGGACACGATTCTCCAGTTCCAGTCCACTGCTTTGACTGTTCCTTCTTCTCAGGTGTGAACTGGTGGACCCGTGACTCATCTACGGTTATAAATCGACGCCAAAAACTCTACTGAAATATCTTCACGACGCTGTTTTTGCTATTGAAAGCAAGCGCGGCATCCTTCTCGCGCACAGCTTTTTCGTCTTCAAATCTTCGCTCAATATACGATGTATAGCACTTTTTGAAATGCCTATAATTTCAGCTAGCTCACGACGATCAGTCGACGATCGTCCAATTATACCATTTTTATATGTGAGCGAACGTCTGAAGAGCAGTTTTACTTAATTTTTTACAAAAAAAAAAAAAAAAAAAAAAATCATCAAATTGAGATGAGTTGATTTGTTCGCCATTCTGTAACATAATTAAATATCCGAATTCTGTCGGGTAGTGTATTTATAGCAAAGCTATTGGATTATAGCTAAAAAGTATTAAGCTCTTTAACATGACTAGTCGACACATACACCGTTAAAGCTTCATGAGCGCAGATGCACTTGTAATTGTTTGAAAAACTGATGTACTATTTTATTCAGTTTCGTAACCACATTCTTGTTGAAAGCTATTTTCTTTTTGAAAATTGCTATTAATATTAACAATGAAAATTAGGATAAGAATATTCAACTCTACATTCTAACCCATGCGTTTCGATTTATTCTAACGTTTTTTACTTGTATCACATCTTGTATCACAGAAACATTAGTTCAATAAGCCCACTAAGCATTATCTTGGATGAAATTCCAAAACTAATGTAATTGTGAAAGAATGACACACAGGCAATTACTATTTCACGCACTAAAAACGCCATTGTTTATTTACTTGTCGCTGCACGGGGATAATTACATGACATCATAGAGGACTGATTTAGGTATACTTATAACAACCGATAGCGGCGCGATGGTTAGTGCAAGCAATTACAGATCGCATTATCGTGGGTTCAATCCCCGATGCAGCCACCTATAATTATTTGAGCGGCGGTTACCTTGATGCGTCTGACGAACATTTCGACCAGTTGAGTAGTCGACAAGCCTCGTAAATGCTTTTCAAAATGTGACGTCCAGAATCGTCATTAGACAATAGTTTACGCGTATGCGACACTTGATCAGGAAATTATTTAATGGGGGATCTCCTCAATTATTATTTTATGGGCTGCTTCAATTCAATCAAATTTTTTGGTTTCGTTGTTTACACCTCTTGCTTGACATAACCCAATAAAAAAAGTCTGATACTGTCAGGTCAGGTGACCTTAATGGTAAGCTGAAATTGGAGTGTCTTTATATTAATTTGTTTAGGAATTTTCGTTGGAGCTCCACCAGAAATGGTCTGGCTATGTGTGCAATTACTCCATCTTGCTGGAACCAGATGCTGTTGAAATGGATACGTCTGCGGCACAGTTCTGGGTAAAAAAATTTCTTTAACATCTCATTGACATTGACATCCTGTACATACTTTTTTTTAGAAAATCGATTTCGAGTTACTCAAAAAAATACATTTTTCAAAATTCCGACATTCGGTCAATCTTAGTGTTTCTCTTGGCTTTCTTATGTGATCAGAGTAAGGAAATTTTGTAAAAAAAAAAATGCTCAGATTCTGATCTGTTATTCAGTTTGTGAAAAGTTTAACTACTCATTCGAGACTCCATAAGGTATATATATGTACTCGTATATTAATAAACGTCGCGACAACCTATAGGGTGATTTTTTAATCATAGTTTTTTTTTTTTTAAATCGAATAAAACACTTAAATTTGCATCATATATTAAAATTTTTTTATTGGAATCGATAAATTGGTCTTTGCCATTTAATTTTTAAAGATAATTTCATGTAAATGTTGTCCGCGGCTCCGTCTCAAAATGTCCATTCGGAAGGGCCAATTTTTCGTCACTTTTTCGAGCATTTCAATCTGTATTACACGAATAACGCTCGTTCTGTTATCCTATAAGGCTTCAATAATGTTCGGCTTGTCCACATAGACTAACGACTTGACATAACCCCACACAAAATAATCAAGAGGCGTTAAATCGCAAGATCTTGGGGCCAACTCACAGGGCCAAATCGAGAGATAAGCTGCTCACCAAATTCATCCCTCAACATATCCATTGTTTCACGAGCAGTGTGGCATGTTGCACCGTGCTGATGAAACCACATGTCATCCAAGTTCAACTCAGCCAATTGGGGCAAAAAAAATTGCGTATCATGGCCCGATATTGTTCGCTGTTGACGGTAGCATTTCTGCAACGGTCGTCTTCGAAGAAAAATGGACCGATGATGCCACCAGCCCATAAACCACACCAGACTGTCGTTTTTTTCGGGATGTATTGGTAATTCATGTACGGCATGTGCGACATATGCGACAGTTTTGCTTGTTTACGTATCCGTTCAGCAAGAAATAAGCCTCATCGCTAAACACAATTTTTCGAAAAAACAGCGGATTTTCATAGATCTTTTGTAAGGCACGTCGCTGAAGGGGCATCTAGACACATCAAACGGTTGGACAAACACGGCATATGTATTGGTAAAATACATTTTGCGTTGCATACAGACATGTCAAACATAAAACTTCAAACATTCATTTTTATAGTTACGTTGAAGTGTAAACACGTGCAGATTCTTATCGGCTACTTCTTTTTTTTTTTTTTTTATTAGTGTAGCAGGAATTCATTCTTTGGTACAGATATCTATTTTTTGAATATGGCTTTGCCTTAAAACAATAATATTAATATTTAGAAGATCATATGTATGCTTGATTTAGTACTAAAACGAAATTGTAACATAGGAAAGCTACAATTAAAACCTATGTATTGAGAAGTTCGGCTACTTCTTATTTTTTGTCTTGTGTTCATTTTTCATATTTCTGTTGCTGTACTCCTTACTTTTCACGTTCCACAATGCCGGTAGAGAACGGTACACTTCAATAAATTCTAAAATGAAATTTTTATCTTCCATTTTACCGCGCTGAAATGCCGATGTTCGCATGTTGCTGTCCACTTTAAAAATGAGCCATGTTTGATCAAACAGTCAAATGCGATACAGACACATCAACGTTGACGCCTCGTTTGAAGAAATATCAAAACTTTTTGATATTGCTTCAAACATGACACAGATGTATACATGTGACGTTTTTCACTCACACACTCTCAATGTTTGTCAAACCGTTGACGTGTCTGTATGCCCATTGAGAATGGCGACGAATTGACATTTCACGATCGTCATTAACACTGGTCGCTACGGCTGCAATATTTTTTTTCTGTACGCACTCTACGCATGCGAGCCGGTGGTTTTATGTCCAACAAAGTAAATTTCGTGCGAAATTTGGAGATAAAAGCACGAATTATTGATTCAGCAGGTTGACTATGATGACCATAAAATGGTCGTATCAAACAATGCACATTTGTCACAGAGCACGAATTTTGATTATAAATTTCAACGATTTGCAATCGTTGCTCCTTTGTTAGTCTTTCCATGAAGAAATAGCAGAGTATACTGTACACTTTTCACTTTGACAGATGACGACGTTTGGACGTCATTACCAACCAAAAATCACCCTATTGGTTTAGGAGTGTACATACCACCGCCCATTCGCGTGTACTGTAGGTCCGAATTATTTGAGTTTTCAATTAAAAAATTTCTTAATATGGGAATTATGCTGAGCCTACTTTGGATCTATTAAGTAGCAACCAAATTTGGCTTTAATAAACGAATAAGTGCTAAAAATTTCGAAAGATTCCGCCCATCTTCCAAAGGATGGATTTATTTTTTGTATGAGCAAGTTATTTGTCGGCCCATAATGTCGTGCACGATGTAACATCACCAGATAATTGGGTTCACCAAGAAATTACTATTTTCATTCATAACGTACTGATTTTGCTCGTTTTCTCTTCTTCTCTTCCCCTTATTTAAAAGGGGTAAATGGCCGACATGGGAATGAACTGTCCTCAATTTATACATAATTGTAGTCATGGCAGCAGTTGTAGGCGTGGTTGTTGAAAAAAATTAATTAATATAAAAAATAAGATTTTTCACCGCCAAATGGGATAAAATATATGTATAGAAAGATGTTTTTTTTTTTAAATCTTTTAACTTTCTGATGGCGAGTCGTCGTCGTCTGCTATAGTTTGCTTTGATGGTGTTGCAAATGGATAGACTCGGTCTAGTAGCAGAAAAATTGACTTTACAAGAATTTAACCATCTCTAGTATATTTGTTTACAATTTTTAATCGTTTTTTACTTCTTATTCCTTAATTAAACCAAAGGAATGATAGAACTTGATAGTTTGGAGAGAAAGGAAGATTCAATGCGCATATTACAGGGTTATCCATTTAGTGACCGGTCTGGCAAGGCTGTCAGCCGTTGAATAAAATAAAAACTTCATCGAAATCAAACTTTTGAAATCGAAAATTGGACAATTCTATATTTGAATGAAGTGTCTTTAAAATACGAATTATCACTGGAAAATCGGACGAAGCCAGTATTTTTTTTAACAGCCACTTATTTTATGATGAGTCGCTACTACGTCACTACATCGTCACGAGACTACGGCCTGCAAGTGCCACAAATTGGAAAAATTTGTTCAGTTATAATAACTTTGGCCATGCAACGATTAAATTTACCTTCAGATGGTGCTTTGTCGACATTTACCTACCTAAACTTTTTACCACATATTAATTGAAATTATTATGTGGTAAAGCATCCTAAAGGTTTTTTTTTGTGTAATTATGAGCTTGGCTATTGAAAAATAGTAAAAATATATTGTAGTGGATATTTCATTGGAAAACTAGTTAAATCAATAATGTCATATTTAAGAAAATAATGCTTTATCCTCTTTTATGGTTTAACATACCATAAACTGGTACGTCGTCCACGGCACTGTGGGCCACAATCTATGGTGGAGGTTGCATAAGCTTCTTCTCCGCCGTACTATTGATGATTGTTTAACTCCACGCCATCTCACTTATTTATGCATCCTAAAAAAAAGCAACGAAATGAGAATATTTTGTTGTGAAATTCTTTGCATTTTAAAATATTCTTATCGTAAAATCTTTTCAATTATTAAAATTTTTCATTTCAAAATCCAAAAATAATATTTTGAAATGGTTTTTTTTATTAATTTTTGAACACTTTTACGAAATTTTATAGATGTTGCACAAACGACGGCGGCACTATGCGACTGTCTGGCATATACAGGGTGGCGCAATAGAACGTGCATATTTAAAAAATAGATTAAAAAATAAATACAAAAGGTATGGTTAAAATAAATCTAAGGCATTGTAGAGTAATAAATGGAGTTTATTTTTTAAAAATAACATCATCTAAATGGTGACATCATCTAATGGCTGCCATTTCACCACGGATATTCTCCTTGAGCTGAACGATGTTTCTTGGATTATTACTGTAGACTTTGTGTTTGAGGTATCCCCACAAAAAAAAAAAAAGTCAAGAGGCGTCAAGTCTGGACTACGTGGGGGCCATGGGATATCACCTATTTTCGAAATCAGTCTGCCAGGGAACATCTGCTTCACCACCGCCATGGAGTCATTTTATGTGTGACAGGTAGCTCCATCTTGTTGGAACCAAGTTCTGGAATTCACAATATAGTCGCCTAGTAGCAATATATGAACGAGAGTTCTCGTAAAATGCGCGCATGCAAAATGCGCGACGCTTCCCGTTGAAGTGATTCATAGCGACTAAAACTCCATGAGCCCGCCAACCCAACGATGTAGGCGCCCCCCCGCCCTCGCCTTTTCTACCCCGCAAAAAAAGATGATGCAATATGCACGTTCTATTGCTCCACCCTGTATTTGTAGTTTCAAGCTGCGATACAATCATAACATTTCCATCGTCACCGTTCTGCTGACGATCCCTCTAATAATTGATTTATCAAAAAGTTCAGTTAACGATTCTTAAACCAACCAACAACCAAATAAGGTAGATTCTATTCCATAAGTTTAAAAATACGAATGTGTAGATCACTAAGTATTAGCTGCCCTCCCATATCCAATTTATGGGTCAAAAGGGAATAAGTTGTGGTAATATTGATAAATTTACTAGCAGAAGTTTACAATGAAATAACTCAATACAACGATTTATAGGCCAAATGGCAGAATTTCTTATGAATCAACATCATCCACCAACATGTTATCAATTAATTTTCGGCCCACTCTTTGATTTAATGAAATATAAAATGCAGTATTAAGCTTTGTTTGGGGTTGAATTCCGTATTGTGTTTTGAGGTCAATTCTTTAACGGAAATTAACATATATGTCAAAATATACACGCCAGTGAGTGTACACAATGCTTTTCCAAAGGAATAATGCCCTGCATTTACATTATTATCGTATCATGTTGTGCCATTTGAAATTCCATTTACATTTGCGCTCCCCTCATCAAAACAAGCATTTACATGTGAGCATCCAAATTGGCCAGTGAACTCATACGATGTAGGCTTAAGTTTTGGAGGCATCTGTGAATACATCAAATACCCACAAACCCACACCCACAACACCCACATAAACATTGAAAAACTATATTTGACTTTGATGCTTTTATGTGCGTTCATGCTATCGCTAATCATATTGCAGGTGAACACACAGATTTCCACATTTGCAATGCAATATAGTATGAAATGAAAAACAGCGGCCATTTTGATAAATCCATTACAAAATATTCAATCCCCATTCGCCGGGGGTCTGTGTACTGGCATTCATATGAAGGTAAACTTAAAAGAACTGAGGCAGACGACGCGTTTTTGCGTTAATCCTGGGCGCAGTTAATGTAATGGTGCACACCAATCATGACTACAGTTCGTATTTCAGTTTGTTTGTAACATCTGAAATCATTAATCAAAAAACAGGTAGGCAAACATTTGGTATTTGAAATCGCAAACATATTTCATGGAGGGCAAAAACTTAGTCTGATGAAAATATCGTCTGCACAACCAAAATAAATATTTTATAAGCTGCGTGTCGAATTAACCCTGATGCAAAAACTTCCAACAGCAGTAGAGTAAATATTTAATTTTGTACACAGTATAGCGAATACTAAGCCTGATGTAAAGCCCAGTTGCGCACATACATCTGATTGGATAGATATGCATAGTTTTCACTTGACAACTGCAAATTAGCGTGACTTATGGTAGCAAGGAGAAGCGTAAAGTACAAAATGTTATGCCACGCCCTTTAGTAAGCAGATTAATCGTACAAAAGCGGTCTTTTTTTGTTGAATTTTATGTCTAAATAATCACATTTAGTCTTATAAATTGTTGTTCTTAAACTTTGTCCACTTTCACTGCTTCACAGCGAAATGTTCTCAATACGGTCAGGTAATTTGAATATATTTCTATACTTAATGCCAATATACTTTCGTACCAGAAACAAAATGTTTCACTCAATACGCTATTTAGTTTCCTTCTACATAGGACATACTATATAAATACAGGGTGGGCCATATGAGTGTTAGCGATTTAATTCTGCAATTTCTCGGTAACGCGTGGCGCGGAGTGGCGGGGTGGCGGGAGGATATGTTGTTCGCTGCGCCGCTTCCTGGAAATTTAGTCGCCATGGAGCCGTACACGGGAGTGCAGCGTACATTTTGTGTCCGAGCGTATTACGAAAACAACAAATCAGTGATTACTGCACGACGTTTGTATCGGCATGAACACGGTTTACACGATTTAAGTGAAGTTTCAAGCGCCAATGTGATACGAAAATGGATCAGAATGTTCGAAACAACCGGCTCAACAGTACCAATTACGGTTCGTGGTCGCCCAGTTTCTGCAAGATCAGCCGACATTGTGGAGCGTGTTCGTGTTTCAGTTCAGCGAAATCCGCAACAGTCAACACGTAAGAGAAGTCAGTCTTCGGATGTCAAAAGAACAACGACGAATTTTGAAACGTGATTTGCATTTGAAGGCTTATAAGATTCAGATAGTCCAAGAATTAAAACCCGATGATGCCAATAACCGACTTAACTTTGTCAATTTGATGCTAGAGCGGTTCAACAATTTCAACAACGTGATTTTTAGTGATGAGGCCAATTTTCACCTTAATGGCCATGTGAACAAGCAAAATTGTCAGTTCTGGTCCGAGACTAATCCCCGACGCTTGCATGAACGTCCACTTCACAGCCCTAAGCTTGTCGTGTGGGCTGGGATAACGTCAACCGGTATTATTGGACCATACTTTTTTGAGGACGAAAGAGGGCATGCGATGACGGTTAGAGCGAACAATTATTGCAACGTGCTAGCAGACTTTTTGGTGCCAGCTTTGCAAGAATTTCAAGACAATACCTCGAGGATGTGGTTTCAACAGGATGGGGCCACATGTCATATGGCTAGGGTATCCATAGAGCTGCTGAAAAATGTTTTTCCTGGAAAACTCATTTCGAAAAGGGGGGATATTGAATGGCCCCCACGTAGCCCCGATCTCTCTCCATGCGATTATTTTCTATGGGGCTACCTCAAATCGGTAGTCTACGAGAATAATCCGACCAATTTAGAGCAGTTGAAGAGGAACATTATTCAGGAAAGTAACAAAATACCGAGAACAACTTTTCAACGAGTTTTCCAAAATTTGCGACTTCGGTTCCAAGAGTGTCAAGCAGCCGAGGGAAGCCATTTGGACAACATTATTTTTAAGTCCTAAAAATTCCCATGCTTCTACTTTTTAAAAATACTAATATATTTTTTTTATGTTTCGTAGTTTTTTAATTGAATATTTAAACCGCCAACACCCTTATGGCCCACCCGTTACTATATAATACTACATATACATAAGCTGTTCTCATATCTGTTTAAAATTTTACATATACGGGGATGGTCCCAAAACAAGCCGATCTAACAAAGAAGACGCAAAAAAGTTGGGAAAATGTTCTTTCATTATCTATAATCTAACTGTTTATAGTAAGAACTGTCAAACTCGTTAAAATAGCCATCAACCGCAGACTCCTCTTCTTCATTGTTGGCACATATTTTCCCATCGAACAATTTTTTCAAATTTGGAAATATAAAATTTTCCGAGGTAACTAAATCTGGCGAACAAGATATGTGATGAAGCAATTCGAACTTTAATTTATTAATTTTGGCCGTCGCAATAGTGGATGTGTTAACTGCAGCATTGCCTTGATGAAACAACATCTTCTTTTTCACCAAATTTTGTTTTTTTCCATAGTTTCATCACCTAAACACTCCAAAAGATTAGCATAACACTTGCCGTTGATGGTTTTTCCTTGCTGAAGATAATAAATAAAAATAATCTTATGCACATTCCAAAAAACAGTCGTCATGACCTTGCCTGCAGATGGAACTCTTCGCCTTCTTTGGACACGACTCTTCCATTCCACTCCACTGTTATGACTATTCCTTTGTCTCAGGTAGGAAGTGGTGGTTCCATGTCTCATCCATGGTTATAAATCGACGCAAAAATTCGGATTTATTGCGGTGAAACTCTACTGAAACATCTCGCGACGCCGTTTTTTGCTCTATTGAAAGGAAGTGCGGCACCCATCTAGCGCACAGCTTTCTCATTTTCAAATCTTCGGTCAAAATACGATATACGATATAGTAAAGGGCGTCCATTAACGCCATTTTGGTAAACATTAGTCTTGACAGTTCATATTTGGCAGACGTGAAGTAGAGACGTGGCAAATTTATTATGGAAAAATATTCGATAAATCAACGTGTTTTAATCGTTAAAACCATTTTATCAAAAACAATCATCGATTACTGTGACGAAAAAAAAGTTACATGAAATTTTTGGGAGAAACAACGTGCCAACAAGACGCACTATTTATCGTCTAGTCAATGATTTCGAAGAAAGAGGGTCTGTAGCTGATAGGGCCAGGCATGAAGCACAACATACTGCAAGATCGGTTGAAAACATTACTGCTGCTCAAGAAAGTGTTCAAAACAAGCCATCAACTTCAATTCGACGCCGTGCTCAGGGGCTTGGTCTTCAATTTGGCCACAATTTAAGACTCAGTTGACGCAAGAGCTTCTTACACTAGACCATTTACGCCGCCGTACATATGCCAACAGGATGTTACAGCTCGCCCATGACAACCCCGATTTTCAAGAAAAAATCATAATGAGTGACGAGGCACATTTTCATTTGAATGGATATGTGAATAAACAGAATAGTCGGTTCAGGGCAATGAAAACCTTCAAATTATTCATCAGTCACTTTTGCATCCATTAAAAGAGTGACAGTCTGGTGTGCAATTTGGTCAGGAGGAATCATTGGACCTTATTTCTTTGAAACTGAAAACGGCGTAACGGTAACTGTCAATGGGGAGCAATATCGTGATATGATTAACAACTTTTTAACGCCTCAACTGCATGATTTTGGTTTGATTAACATGTGGTATCAACAAGACGGTGGCACATCACATACAGCCAGGATTACAATGGAATTACTGCGAGACCTCTTTCCACAACGCTGGGATGTTCTTGGTTGTGACGATTGTCCAAAAAATTTTTATAGCCAATCTGAATTACTATAGCATTGCGCAAGATCTCTATAATCTGTGATCATCAATGTAAGAACACCATTTCAGTAGTTTATCAATATATGTTTTAAATGCATTAATCTCGAAACAGGTTTCTTAGTTCCAAAAAAAGGAGCATTTCGAAATATTATAAGTGCCGGGAAATTATATGTAGTACCTTGAGCGCTTTCGCATCTACTTACGCCCAGGGACTGATTGAAAGCGAAAAAAGGACTCGAGATATATACCATTTAATACGTGAAAAAGACAGTGCTGTAAAGAAAATGCAAAGTGTCAAAAATCGTTTAATCATTCACCCATGTAGAACCAACTCTTTTAGTACCTCCATACAAAATTAAATTTTTCAGTACTTCTAATTAATAGACTGACTGTAAAATTTTGCTTTGTAATGCTTGGTGTACCCCTATGATATTATTCTTGGACATTAACCAATTAAACACCATTATTTGTACATTTCTACCTTTCATTTCACATAAAAGTTGACAGAATTTTCATGCCCGTTTGGGTAACTCTCATGCAAATAGAACGATATAGCAAATATCAATGTTTCCTTACAGTTTCTGAACGAAAAGTTTCATTAAGCTACAATTTTTTTGTACTCTGCGTTAATTGTGAAGAATACACTATACAAATTGAGATTTCCAATTCCAAGGAATCTAAATAATGATCAAAATTCTATTTAACATTATTTTTTATTAGGTTTTTAAATTGAAGTTATAAACCTATAAAGTTGTTTGTTAATTTTAGAACGGCAAATGTAAAATTT
>JAHXMU010000108.1:928715-941599 GCA_019455685.1 Philornis downsi | reverse complement strand
CTCTCCAGTTGATGAGATGTAGGTTGCCTAAAGGAAGAAGATTGCTTTTTGAGAAGGCCTTATTTGGTAAGTATTCTCCCCCCCTAGTCGCCGTTTGGGCGATGACAATCTTGTCGCAGACCCCACGACTTAAAAAAACAGGCCAACACTGCTACGTAGTGAAAAGTGTCTTCAAAAGCACTTTCCTATATGAAAAGTGTCTTTTCTATAGAAAATGTTTTCATAGGCACTTTTCCATATGAAAAATGTCTTTACAGGCACTTTTGTATATGAAAAGTGTCTTCACGGGCAGTTTTCTATATGAAAAGTGTCCTTAGAGGCACTTCTA
The DNA here is from genome assembly GCA_019455685.1 of Philornis downsi. Classification (NCBI taxonomy): domain Eukaryota; kingdom Metazoa; phylum Arthropoda; class Insecta; order Diptera; family Muscidae; genus Philornis; species Philornis downsi. Next base: position 941,271 of record JAHXMU010000108.1, on the reverse strand, counting down.
TACGAAAAGTGTCTCGCAGGCACTTTTATATACGAAAAGTGTCTTCGCAGGCACTAATATATATGTAAAGTGTCTTCACGGGCACTTTTCTATATGAAAAGTGTCTTCAGAGGCACTTATTTGTATGAAAAGTGTCTTCGCAGGCACTTTTCTATATGAAAAGTTTCTTCACGGGCATGTTTTCATAGGCAATTTCCCATATGAAAAATGTCTTTACGGGCACTTTTCTATATGAAAAGTGTCTTTACAGGTACTTTTTTATATGAAAAGTGTATTTTCGATATGAAAAATGTTTTCATAGGCACTTTTCTATATGAAAAATGTCTTCACAGGCACTTTTCTATATGAAAAGTGTTTTCACAGGCACTTTTCTATATGAAAAGTGTCTTCACAGGCACTTTTCTATATGAAAAGTGTTTTCACAGGCACTTTTGTATATAAAAAGTGCCTTCGCGGGCACTTTTCTATATGAAAAGTGTCTTCAGAGGCACTTTTCCAACTATTGCGTTATTAATAGTTTGCGCATTGCTAATCAAGTTTTGTATAATGTGATATATGCAAGACTAAAATGCATTCTATAGGTATATGATCAGAATCGGTTTTACCAAGTGGATTTAGACCAGGATTTAGACTACGACAAATCCTGCAAAGATTCTAGGAAAATGAATCAACACTTGACACCACCTTTCCATCGACTCTAATCACGGCAGACTTTTATAGAATAAAATTGGTCGACACGAAGCCTTTAGTAAAAATAGGTAAAAATCTTCTTAAGCCATTTTACAGAAAGTGGTGGCTTAGCTAAATCATATCGTCCAAAATTGTGATGATTTGGAAATGAAATTATTGAAATTATTTTCTAAGCTCAATGCATAATATTCCAGGTATTATGCCTTTATTCTAGTCACCATTTAGTAGTAAGTGAGCAGGTAATTCATTAATACGTAATTCATGAATAAAACAGTGGAAAAATTCAAAATAATTTCTAGCAATTGAATTTGTTCGTTACGAATATTTCAAATAAATTTGTTTTTTTTTTTTTTTGAATTTTTATTTTTTTATTAATATTAATATAATATTATAATAATATTAATATAATATAAATCAAATCCGATTGTTAAGTGTTAACTTTATTGTTTCTACAGCTTTTTTTGTATGCAAAAAAAAAATATTTGGCAAAAGTTTTATTATCCATCTGCAGAAATTCAATATCATGAAATATATTTCCCATAAAATATCGGAAAACGAACCACGCCATATTTCCGTTTCTGATTCAGTTTAAACTCAATTTGATATTCGAAACATTTGATTTTAGTTGCATTCCATCGGGACACATGTGTTTTTTTTTCGTATCCTTCTTCTAACAAAGAAAGAAAATAGACGCGCGTTAATGACCACTGGCCACATGGACCCAAAGTAGATTGTAAATAGTCGTAAAGTAAATAATAATTGTATAAATATTATCGTGTTGTTAATGTTCAATTTCAAGTACACTTCTGACCATTTGTTTGTTCAAAATGGCTGCCATTTGGGTTCTTTAAAGGAGTAAAAAAAATGCAAAAAAACCATAAAATTTCCAACAAAATTCATTCATATCCAGTTGCGAGACATACCGTCTGTCTGGTACTGGCATACAGGTAGTTATTAGTTCGAGAAATTTGCAAGGTAATTTCATAGAGGAAAGTGAAAATAATTAGAGCACATTTTGTTAACAGCTCAGTTGTCATTCACGGCCGGTGCCGACACCAGTTTTGAGTAATAAAAAATGATACCGTTGGCAGAAAATGGATAGCGTCGCAGGTAGTAGACCAGAATTGTTGAATGAATTCATTTGCAAAGTAATTTTATAGAGGAAAGTGAAAATAATTAGAGCACATTTCCTTAACAGGTCACTTGAAATTCACGACCGGTGCTGGTACCAGTTTTGAGCAATAAAAAAAGAACCCGTTGGCAGGAAATCGACAGTGTCGCAGGTAGTAGAGCAGAATTGTTGAATGAATTCATTGGAATGGGTCATAAATGCAAGACGATGAGAGCGACTGCGACATCCATGTGAAGGACAAAGTAAACAGCAATAGCACCAGCAGCAGCAGCCTGCCAAAAAGGACATTCAATTGAATATCTTCTATGTTTGATTAATAATTGCGTCGTTTCATGGTTTCGTTTCTTTCAGCGATTTACAATCGTACCATTCATTCATTGTTTTACGTATGTCTGGCCAGTGGTTACATGATTTTTCAAATAGCAATGGAAAAACCCATCGAGCGTCTATTCATCGTTATTTATTTAAATGAAACAGATTTTGAAAGGGAAGAGGACTCAAGGTAAAGCACATCATTAGCAAGCAAATACTCGATTACCGGGAAGTTCCAGCTGTTTATCATTAAATACATAAATGCCGAAATATGCGCTATGCATGCGCATAACGCTTACGTATGCTTCGTGATAGCGTTAGCCGATGCTGATGGCGGCAGTTTAGGGATTTCCCCAGTGATTTGCTGTTGGAGTTTTTATGACTTCGCCTGTTTTAAGGAGGTCTACTAAAACCGCACAACTATGCTCACAGCTCACATGGTACTTTGTATTAACGCACTTACTTAAACGATCCTTTTAAGCTGCAGATATTTATGAATGAATCTGCTTAAGCTGAAAGACTCTTTGCACTGGCCGGCAGTGAACAGGTAAGCGGTGTAATTTATGACATCGTCACATTACGAGTGGTTGCGGTGGATTAGCAGAGCTATTAGTGTCATTAGAACAATCAACTAACATCTTAATCCTTATGATTTTCTTTTGTTCTAAAGGGCCTACTTTAGTGCATGACACGTACGCGCTCTTCTGCTAGTTCATGGCCATTTATTATGCGCAGCGTGATTTTTGTCAGAGCGATATTGTCGGCTGTTAGTTATAGAAAGTAATTATTTTTCAATGCGAGCATCGCATACTAGTGGGACGTAACATTAATAAGTTGCGGTTTCGAATATTGCCTGCACTTGAGTTTAGTAACTGTACCGAATTGATACGCTAGCTGTTAACTACTTAAGTTTATGACCAGGCGTTTAGACGCATTGAACTATTGTTTCCATAGTAGGTTTGCTACCGCAAAACGGAAGGAAAGACGAAAGGAAGTTACTCATTTCTCCAGGTGAAATTGTCGAAAATTGTATGATGTTAGATAACAAATATGAGAAGAATTCATCCGATCTGATGATATAAAGAGAGGTGGATAAATGTTTCTGTATTAAGGAACTCAAGCAGTACTTTTTAAATCATATAAATTATTTTTTATTTTTTACTAGCAGTAGTTTTAATGGTTTTTAAAAATATTTCAAAGTTTTCCATGGTCGACATTATTTTTCATTACTGATCATCTAGGTTGCGGTAGAATTTGCACCAATTGTCGTTCAAATGCATTACTATAAATCGCTCCAATTTGTTGGTTTCGTTTGGTAACAAATATAAGAAGAATTCATCCGATCTGATATATAGAGAGGTGGATAAATATTTCTGTATTAAGGAACTCAAGCAATTCTTTTTAAATCATATAAATTATTTTTTATTTTTTACTAGCAATAGTTTTAATGGTTTTTAAAAATATTTCAAAGATTTCCATAGTCGACATTATTTTCCATTACTGACCGTCTAGGTTGCGGTAGAATTTGCATCGATTATCGTTCGAATGCATTACCATAAATCGCTCCAATTTGTTGGTTTCGTTTGGTAAACTTTCTAGTTGTAGTAAATCCACAAGAAGAAATTTGGTGCAATAAGGTTAGGAGACTTTGGGAGCCAACGGAATATGGAGTTTCTTATGTATACATACATATATACATATATATATATATACCTATATATACATACATATATATACATACATATATATATGTGGTGTACCCACAAAACACCTCATATGAACGCAACATCTTAGTTTGTAGTTTATACTTTAAATTACATCTCTGTAACAGATTTTGATTGATACCAAAAACATCAAAGCTGTTACAGCTGATGACAGGAGATGACTAGAGTCGTTGTGAAAAAGAGAACCAAAAAAAGTCTTTCTCTTGCTGATCGACGCTGGAACAAAAAGGTTCTTAACAAAATTATATAAAACAGTGAATTAAATAAAAGTCTTTAATTCCCTACATATACATACATATATATATACATATTATATCTTATATATATATATGTATATTATATCTCATTTGTTATACAATATCTGATTATTGAACAATTTTCTGAGGAGTTCCGCCATAACAAGCTTGGCGTTGTAAGAGGTTGCACCATCCTCCTAAGGCCACATAAAGCTGAAAGGGATTCTCTTTCGACGTAGATTTAGAATAAAAAATATTTCAACAGATTTAAATAGCATCGTGGTAGCAACATTCATCAGCCAACTTGTATATTTTGAGGAATCAATTTAATTAAAAACACTAAGGAAAGATAATTCAGTAGAAAAATCAGGCAAACCGATATATCTCGTATGAGAAAAAGTTTGCATTTTGCTGAGGTCCATCTGTAAACCGACATTTGTGTTGGAGGGTATAGAATAAACTGCGGTCCATGACATTTTCAAACTGAACTTCAGAATAATCTGCGGCCCATGACATTTTCAAACTGAACTTCAGAATAATCTGCGGCCCATGACATTTTGAAACTGAACAATCAGTCACCTTAACATTTTATGCCAGGGATTTTACAACAGATTTTTGGTTACTGAATTATAATGAATTTTAAACTGGAATCAGTTTTTATATGTTGGCTCTAGCATTTTAATTGTTGTAAATTTCGTAAGAAATTAGTTTTGCGCATTTTTGAAAGTAATATTTGGCAAAGATATCAAATTAATTGATTACATTTCAAAGTAGAATTTGACTGCGAATAGCGTGCAGTTTTTAGGCATCTCTGGTAAGTTTCTCAGGCGTTGTCTGGTTTTTAGGTAACTTCAATGTAAAACAAACGAAGAATCGATGTATAAAAAAACACTCGATTTACGAGGTGTGTTCAAAAAAAAAAAAAGGTGAATTTTAATTTTTCTCAAAAAAATATTTATTTATTCATCAATTTCTATTTTATGTCCTTCAAAGTAGTCCCCCTCAGATATAACAGATGTATCAGCGTTTTATCCAATCCTCGAAGCAGTTCTGATATGCACTTTTTGGTATGTCCTTGAGCTCTTTCAGCGATTCGGTTTTTATCTCCTCAATTGTCGCAAAACGCCGTCTTTTCATGGGTCTCTTCAATCTTGGGAACAGGAATAAGGCGCAGGGAACAAATCTGGAAAAAACGGTGGCTGAGGCATGATAACGGTGTTGTTTTTGGCCAAATAATGTACCCATATACAAAAAAGTCCTCAGTTGTATAAAATATAAAAATGCTGATTATATTCTTATATAATAAGAATTCTACTTCTTCTTAGGTGGCGGCTGGAATAGACATTCCAAACACTTCGGACTTCTGCGCTTCTCCTCCAATTCGTCACCCCAAGTTGCGATAGTACTTCAAAAGTCTGGTCTTTTCAACGAAGTTTTGATCGCCCTCTTCTGCGCCGTCCATCGAGTTCGTCGTCGAAAACTTTCCGAGCCGTAGCATTTGGGTCCATCCGCACAATATGATCCAGCCAACGTAAGCGCTGTATATAGCTCATACATTGTTCGTGCGACGCCCATACTCTCCATTAACGATGATGGGTTCATATATTATATATAAGAATTATCTATGATAAATATACTCAAATGATGCGAGAACATTTTTTATCGTATGTTTTGTTTTATATAATTTATTACCAATCCATACATTATTGTTGCCACTAAAATGTTCTCATGTCTTTTCTTTCTTAGTATGCCTATAAAAATGGCGATTTAAATTTATGTCGCTGACTAAACCCCAAGAAAACAGCATCTTCTTATCTTTCTAACGGATAAAATTCCATAATCGTCATAACGTTGACGACGGAAATGCGTAACGCATTTTTTTCTGTTTGCTTGTCGTAAATACTCGTATCTTCCTGCAGAAATCTCCACTCAGCACTAAATAGACAAAAACCAGTAAAGTTCAACAAAATCAAAAGTGTAAAACCAACGGGGCTTTCGAAAAGGCGTTTCAAGGTTTTCCTGGGGCAGGAAATAAAAGTGCATTAAAAACGTGATTCCCAATTAGAAATTGAATCAAGCAGCATAAATTGAATTTGCTATAGAAAAACACAGCGCCATATCACGAATAGGGTAGATTTATTGCAGAAGTAACAAAAATTAAATGGTGTTCATTGACAGTGGCGCAGTTACAATGTGCGTTCAAGGTACAACGTGGGGAAAGTTTATCAGATGATTCGTTTGGGCAATATTTGTTAATCCACTTTGATGCAAATTTTGAATGCTTTAAAATTTGTTCAATGTATGAGCGATTTGAGAGCGAAACGTACAAAATCCATCAAATCATATTTAACAAAAAAAATCTAAATAAGGTGGGATGCACAATAAAAATCATTATTTACGACTGGTTACTGTGGGGAAAGAGAATTTTTTGATATATTTTTATATTTTTGAAAAATGGAGACAACAGCGTTTGCTTCCATAATACATTTGTTTGACAAACAGCGAACTTTTGTTTGACAAAGAGCGGGCTTTTCAAAATTTAATATGGATGATAGCAAGCTCTTTAATGAACGTTTTAATGAACTGAATTTGTACGGCAAAGAGGGATTAAAAACTGACTTTTTGGACCGCAAAGGAGATACAAAAAATCACCTAAAGAAAATTTGTGAAACAAGTTATGAAAAATTGATAAAATTTGAATGAAATTTCTTCCAAAATACTTGATCATAATTTTTTACTTTTTGGGTAATATTTGTTAATCCACTTTGATGCAAAGTTTTAACGCATCAAAAGCCTTTTCGTAAATAAGATGGGAAGCAAAAAAAAAATCATTATTTACTAATGGCTCTGCTTACTGCGGATAGGGAGGATTTTTGATATATTTTTCTATTCTATAATCGAACAATTTTTGAAAAAATGGAGACAACAGCGTTTGCTTCCATAATACATTTGTTTGATAAAGAGCGGACTTTTGCGAAATTTAATACAGATGTTAGCAAGCACTTTAATGAGCATTTCAATGAACTGAATTTGTACGGCAAAGAGAGAGAGAGAGAGAGAGAGGTAGAGAGAGATTAAAAACAGATTTTTTGGGCAGCAAAGGAGATACAAAATATCACCCAAAGAAAATTTATGAAAGAAATTATGAAAAATTATCGGCAACAAATTATAGGCGGGACTCGATGACATACCAAACACAATGTTGAAAAAATTGCTTAATAGAATTATACTGGATTACTGCACAACTTTCAATAATAAAGGGTGTCCCAACAAGAATGCAAGATTTAAATTTGGCGCCATTCGAAGTGTCATTGTTTGAAATTTGAACAATTGTTATTTTTTGCTCGTAGAAGGTACGAGGTTAGTAAAAGTGGAGAGCTACACGAATGAACAACGCATTCTCATTGTGAAATTGTTTTACCAAAATGGGGAAAGTTTTGCGGCTACAGTTCGCAAATTGAGATCAATCAATAATGATCCAAAAGAGTTAACTGTAAAGAGATTAATGGATAAATTTGACAAAACTAGGTCTGCTAGTGATGTAAAGACAACAACGCGCTTCGACCAGGTCGATCCAGCGAAAATGTCGCAGCTGTACGTGATGATGTCGCTCAAACTCCATCCACCTCAATTCGACACCGAGCTCAGAAAATTGGTGTCTCCAAATCCACTATGCAGCGAATTTTGACGAAAGATTTGCATCTTCATGCATACAAAGTTCAATTGACTCAGGAACTGAAGCCAGCTGATCATGGACAGCGAAGGGAGTTCGTTAATTCGGTATTGGAGAAAGAACACGAAAATGCTGATTTTGCTGATAAAATCATTTTCAGTGACGAGGTCCATTTCCATCTTGATGGCTTCGTCAATAGGCAGAATTATCGCATTTGGGGTGAGGAAAATCCTCGATTGATTCACGAGAAGCAAATGCATCCTTAACGTGTCACTGTGTGGTGTGGATTTTGGGCTGGAGGAATCAATGGACCTTTTTTTTATGAAAATGAAGCATGCCAAGCGCAAACAGTCAATGGTGTTCGGTATCGTGAAATGATAACCAGTTTTTTCGAGCCTAGAATTGAAGATGGATGAAGAATGAATGTGGAGGGCATGTGGTTTCAACAAGACGGCGCCACTTGTCATACGGCCAGAGAAACAATTCAATTGTTGCATCAGTCATTTCCCGGTCGTGTTATTTCGCGTTTTGGAGACCAGAATTGGCCGTGCGATTTAACACCATTAGACTTTTTTCTTTGAGGTTTTTTTAAGTCGATGGTTTATGCGAATAAGCCGACGACGACTCAAGTCTTAAAAAAGGAAATTGGACGCTGCATCAATGAAATACCGCAGCATTTATGCAAAACGGTCATTGAAAATTTCATTAAAAGATCACGTGTGTGCCAGCAAAGCCGCGGAGGCCATCTGCCCGATGTGTTGTTCCATACATAACCTCATTCTGTCTACTTTACGATACAATAATGTTTCACAATTTTTTTTTTAAATGTCTGTATTTTATTTAAAATTTAAATCTTGCGTTCTTGTTGGGACACCCTTCATAATAAATATCTCATATTTTCCTAAGGAGTGGAAAAAAGCAAAAGTTGTAATCATTCCAAAAAAAACAAAAGACAAAGACCATAGGCACCCCATGAATATGAGGTCAATTAGTCTATTGCCAAATGTCTTTGAAGTTTGTATTAACAACACTGTTCAAAAATTCTGTTCAGAGAATGAACTAATCAATGACAGACAATTCGGTTTTAAATATAATCATTCCACAATCAACACAATAAATGTGCTTATCTCTGATATTAACAGGAACTGGCACAAGAAATACTGCACGGGCGTAAGAATTATAGATATAGAAAAAGCTTTCGACAATGTTTGAATTCCAGGAATAATATGCGAACTAATAAATTATAATTTCCCCAACCATTTAATAATATTAATACATAAAATGATCGATGAGAAATACTTCATAATTTGTAAAAACGGTGCCAAGAGTAAAGAATACAAAATGTGTAATGGTCTCCGAACAGGGCACAGTGATGGGTCCAACCCTTTTTAACATACATATATTTATTAGACCTTCTCAATATGATGGGGAATATAATATCTTTTGCTGATGATATAATATTATATAGCTCAAGTGATAAGGTTGCGAAAATCATTGATTCCCCATAGTTATCATTCGATACCGTGGAGAAATATGCCAAAGACTGGCACATGAAAATTAACATTGAGAAGAGTAAGTCCATTTTATTTCGTCCACCTCATACTGTGGTAATTCACAAATCTTGCTAGAAAAAATTTAAAAAAAATGTCTGGCAACATTCCTTTTGATCGTTTAATGAGCCTCTCAATAAATAGGTAACTGTGATTCAGTTTTTGTTTGCTTGTTTTTAGCTCCGATTAGGAAAAATTGAGCTTTAAAGTCAGTTGTTGTCAACAGGTGCATTCAGATTTCAAAGAGAAGCGTATTATTTGTATGACTCTGTTCTATTATTAACAAGTCTACGGTGATTTTATTGTCATAATTTTTTTTTATTATTATTAAGCTTTATTTCAAGAAAATATATTACAGTTTTCATTTAAATGTTTCCATTGTAAGTATTAAAAAAAAAAATTTTTGTGAGAAGTTCAGAAAGTGCAAAAAATAAAATGTTTCCTTTTTTCAAGTAGAGTTAAAGCTATTTATTCCGGATAGTTCCGCTTTAAATCTATATTTTGGTTAATCTTTCAAGTATTCGCTTTAAGGTAAATCAAAAACATCTTGCGCATTTTTGCGACTGCCATATATTTTTTTCAATTTTCCAGTATGACTCTTTCGAGAAAGGACATTTTTGAAGAATGGATAAAAACTCCCAAAATACATCGCAAAGAGGCCTTATTGACATTAATAATGGTTAGATATGGTCTTCAAGATATACCAAAAGACGTGAAAAGAAATCTTAAGGCAAACATAAATATTATTTGTTTTAAGTTAGCCGAAAAATGGATAAAAAGTGGAAGACATCGTGACCGTTTCTTTCAAATTCAATTTGGCTTGATGAGCCGTATATATTGCCTAAAAGTGTACAACCGAAAAGTTGTAAAAAAGCTGGGAGAAAACCGAAAAACTTTAATGACTGTAGTGAAAAATCGAAAAAAGGGAAGATCCAAAACCTTTTAGATTCAACTGACTATCGAGAAATTATTAAAGCTAGTGAAACTTTAGGTAGTGATTACCCTATTGATGAAGATGCTTTTGAAAGTTTTATTATTGTCACACGAAATTTATACTTAAACGAATACCCATGGTATATTATGCCAATTAGCGTCCATAAAATCCTTTTTCATGGAAAAGATATTATAAGGTTTTGCATTCTTCCTATAGGACAGCTGTCAGAAGAAGCTCAAGAAGCAAGAAGTAAGGATACGAAGAAATTTAGAGAGTTGTTTACGGGAAAAACATCGAAAATAGACACAAATACAGATCTTTTCAAACGGCTATTAATTTCTTCAGATTCTTTTATTGCAAGTTTGCGTCACACTCCCTTTCTAGTTCGAACTTTGATAACAAAAGAAGTTCTTTCATTACTATCTGTTGATGCTTTCGAGGAAGAAGAATCTTTTAACGATGCATATGAAATTGGCTAAATTAAAATCTCTATATGTATTTATGTACTTTATCTGTATTATTAATGTAAAAAAGCAAAAACAAGTGAATAAAATAATTACTATTAAATATTTATTAAAAATATTAAAATTATTTTAATACTAAAAATGACTACATCCGACTCTTTACATAAAAACTCACCTAATAATTTTATTATATGATTAATTAGTTGTATTCAACGTAAATATTAGTATATATGTATATAAAACTACAAATAATCTCAGAGCATGTATTTAAGAAACCAATCTTTTATGTTAAAAATATATTTTTTTGTTGACAGAGTGAACTATTTACTTTTTGCCTCATTTTACTAAAAAACCTTTTTTCTAAAAAAGTTGATGTTTTACAATCATTTATAAATTTGAACTCATTTTTTGTTTAATACATAAGTGAGAAGTGAATCCTACGCAATTTATTAATTTTGTCCAGTAAGATTTGTGATCTACCACACTGTGCACCTGTAAATAAATGCAACATCAACATCAGAAAAGAATGCAAATCCAAAACAATGAATGAATTAATTAAGGTAGTAGACACCGTAAAGTATCTCGAAATTTTTTAGATAAATTTTTGTATTTCAATGACCATATTAATCGTATTTTAGAAAAAACCAAAAAAGCATTTTTGGCCAATAAATCCTTGTTATTCAAGACACTTGAAACCGCGACCCAAAATCATCTTGTACCAATCTCTAATTAGACCCATAATAACTTAAGGGCGCCCCGTATGGTTCAACATTTCCCCAGCATACATGGAAAAAATACGTAAAATAGAAAGGAGAATTCTTAGAGTGTGTACATCAATATATAAAGAGTGTGCCAACAAGAACGCAAGATTTAAATAACTGATGCAGCAATTGAATTGTTTCTCTGGCTGTATGACATGTGGAGCCGTCTTGTTGAAACCACATGCCCTCCACATTCATTTCTTCAATTCTAGGCACGAACAAACTGGTTATCATTTCAAGATACCGAACACCATTGACTGTTTGCGCTTGACATGCCTCATTTTCATAAAAAAAAGGTCCAATGATTCCTCCAGCCCAAATCCACAACACACAGTGACACGTTGAGAATGCATTTGCTTCTCGTGAATCACTCGAGGATTTTCCTCACCCCAAATGCGACAATTCTGCCTATTGACGAAGCCATCAAGATGGAAATGGGCCTCGTCACTGAAGATGATTTTATCAGCTAAATCAGCATTTTCATATTGTCTCTCCAATACCCAATTAATGAACTCCCTTTGCTGTCCATGGTCAGCTGGCTTCAGTTCCTGAGTCAATTGAACTTTGTATGCATGAAGATGCAAATCTTTTGTCAAAATTCGCTGCATAGTGGAGTTGGAGACACCAATTTGCTGAGTTTGGTGTCGAATTGAAGTGGATGGAGTTTGAGCGACATCATCACGTACAGCTGCGACATTTTCGGTCCATCGACCTGGTTGAAGGCGCGTTGTTGTCTTTACATCACTAACAGACCCAGTTTTGGCAAATTTATCCATTAATCTCTTTACAATTGACTCCTTTGGAGCATTATTGTGACCCCAAATTGATCGCAATTTGCGAATTGTAGCCGCAAAACTTTCACCATTTTGGTAAAACAATTTCACAATGAGAATGCGTTGTTCATTCGTGTAGCGCTCCATTTTTACTAACCTCATACCTTCTACTAGCACACAATAACAATTGTTCAAATGTCAAACAATAACACTTCGAATGGCGCCAAATTTAAATCTTGCGTTCTTGTTGGGACACCCTTTAGATCTCCGCAAATCGATTATTTAAAATACACATCAAATTTAATAT
>JAHXMU010000108.1:906758-928315 GCA_019455685.1 Philornis downsi | reverse complement strand
TAGATCTCCGCAAATCGATTATTTAAAATACACATCAAATTTAATATTATATAATAATAGATAATAGATAATTTTATTGTAAAACTCAATCGAAACCATATTGTGCGATGTACTCAATATAAGGAAAACAATCTAATTAATACGCCCTATTACACAAATACGGCCTATGTATAGAATACAATTCAAAAAGGATTTTTACCACCAGATACTTTCTTATATCTAGATAGTCGAAAGGCTATACAAAACGATGATGGTGTTCCATGTTATCGGAGGGCGACAACAAAGACAATAAATATCAACGCAATTAGTGAAACAGGCATAAGATTTAACACTTGCATACCTAACAAAGATATTGACTCCAGACTCTGGACTCTAATCTCCAGATTAGACACCAGTAAATACTGGTGGATCACTTAATATAAACACACATTTTTCATGAATTTTCCCTTTTACAACTTGACTCTCTTTTGCCACCACTCTGATATAAACGTAATGTTTTTTTCTTCTCCCCTTTAATTTTTCATTACATTACATACGAGTATATCATAATTCCTTGCATGGACTACTAATTATTTACTAATTATAAAAAAAAAAAATTAACTCTTAAACGTAATAAAATAAGATTGTACTAGAGTCCCCAATATGGGGCGTTGTGTAAGTTAAATAAAACATAAGAACTATTGTTTATTTTAGTATGTATAATATATGATGAACATAAATAAATAAAAATAAAAAAAAAAAAACATTTATCCACCTTATTTGGAAACCCCTTTACATACTAATATCCTAGTTTCAAGCCTGATTCAGCCTCTTATTCTGATTCGTATTAAAGACACCTGAAAGAAAAATTAAGTATTTTTCAAATCATGAATAGTAGAATAACTTTGCCCGTAATTAAGTCGAAACGAATGTGAATTGTAGGCAAACAATTTACACACGTTACGAAACTTAATATCCAAAAGTTTAATTGATTTGGTATTGATTGTAAAAAATGCTTAATACATTTTCATTGATTTAGCTGTGAAAGTTTAATATATAGGGTAATGTTTTAAGATTTAAGTTTCTCAGGTTGGCAGCACTGGTTGATAATGGCGTTCAAACGTCATCTGTCAGTGAAAGTGAAAAGTATACAGCACACTCTGCCATTTCATCATGGAAAGACTAACAAACGAGCAACGATTGCAAATCATTGAAATTTATTATCAAAATTCATGCTCTGTGACAAATTTGCATCGTTTGATACGACCATTTTATGGTCGTCATAATTGATCTGCTGAATCAATAATTCGTGTTGTTATCTCCAAATTTCGCACCAAATTTACTTTGTTGGACATCGACTCGCATTCGTAGAGTGCGTACCGAAGAAAATATTGCAGCCGTAGCGACCGGTGTTAATGACAATTGTGAAATGTCAATTCGTAGCCGTTCTCAGCGATTGGGAATGTGTTACTCAACCACAAGGAAAATTTTACATGTCGATTTGGCATTGAAAGCCTATAAAATTCAACTCACGCAAGAATTGAAGCCGAATGACCTACCACAACGTCTAATTTTTTGTGAATGGGCCTTACAAAAGCTAAATGAAAATCCGCTGTTTTATCGAAAAATTGTGTTCAGCGATGAGGCTCATTTCTTGTTGAATGGATACGTAAACAAGCAAAACTGTCGCTTCTCGAGTGATGAACAGCCACATGCCATACATGAATTACCGATGCATCCCGAAAAAACGACAGTCTGGTGTGGTTTGTTGGCTGGAGGCATCATCGGTCCATTTTTCTTCAAAGACGAGCGTGGAAGAAACGTTACGAGTCATGATACGCGATTTTTTTTTGCTCCAATTGGCTGAGTTGAACTTGGTTGACATGTGGTTTCATCAGGACTGTGCAACAGGCCACAATGCTCGTGAAACAATGGATATGTTGAGGGATGAATTTGGTGAGCAGCTTATCTCTCGATTTGCCCCTATGAGTTGGCCCCCAAGATCTTGCGATTTAACGCCTCTTGATTATTTCTTGTGGGGTTATGTCAAATCGTTAGTCTATTTGGACATGCCAAACACTATTGAAGCCTTACAGGATAACATAACACGCGTTATTCGTGGAATACAGGCCGAAATGCTCGAAAAAGTGACGACAAATTAGACCTTCCGAATGGACATTTTGAGACGGAGCCGCGGACAACAACATTTACATGAAATTATCTTTAAAAATTAAATGGCAAAGACCAATTTATCGATTCCATTTTTTTGGAATTTTAATATATGATACAAATTTGAGTATTTTATTCGATTTTTGAAAAAACTACTATTAAACAATTACCCTATATAAAATAAAACTGAATACAAAGGCTTTTCATTTCGTTTAGTCTGACACTTAAATTTTGTCACTGTAAAAATCGCATGATAAGATTTGACGCCGTTAGACTTTTTTTGTGGGGCTACATCAGAATTCGTGCTTAAGCAGATAATCCTCAAACGTACCCACCCGAAATGTGCGAAAAAGTGGTCGAAAACTACCTTAAAAGGACCCAATGCTGCAACCAATGCAGAGGCGGTTATTTAAATGACTTTGCATTTCGTACATAATGGCAAAGTTTAAGCATTATATTGAAATAAAAGTTTCATCGAAATCATAGCTTTATGTGTGTTTTATTTAACGAAAAATGGATAATCCTGTATTTTGGTTTTGTTATGGACTAGAGTTGATACTTCATAACAAATCGTTTAACGAAGTTTTGCAATAATATTAATATGGATGGTCAAATCTTATAAATTTTGATATCGTCCATTGCCACTATTTGATAAGATTCTATCACTATTTGAAAAGATTTAAGCATTACCAATTCAAGAATAATAGCAACTGAGTGAATGAACTTTTAATTTAGGAGTGTAAACTATTATTTTTCAAGCGTTTATTTGACTTTTAAGAATTCAACAAGCGAAAAATTAAAAACAAGACTTTTTAAATACAAATAAAAAACGCTCCATTAGAGTTTTATTAGAACAGAAAAAGTATAGCTAAACCATTTTGAGTTTAAACCTCCGCAGTTTATGCTACAATATCTTGCGCACAAGTTCACTTTTAAGCTCGATTTGTGTTCGTTCGTTTCGTTTGAAAACTTCCCACAATTAAGATTGACCACAGCTAAAATTGATCGGGATCTGTTCTCAAATTCAACAATAACTTCCATTTCCTACGCTCCTGTTCTGCCAAATGAAACGATTAATAAAAGTGGCACGGCAAGGATATAACAAAAGGCAACAAATTTAACAAAACCGCGGTGGTCACCAACTTAACCGGATTTCACAAAACCAAACATATTCCTGACATCCACATAAAGGGGGAATCATCAACCCCTCTGGCGTGCTTAGCTGGCGTGTGTTGTCGAAAGTCAAGTATCATCATCATCGTCAGTATTGTCGTCCTCGTCGTCCTTCTGCTCGCCATTGACATCCTCAATATCAAAGAGGATAACAATACAATTTGTAAGAGCGATGCCTCAACTTTGCCAAGGGTTTTCCCAATAACGACAAATATAGAAAACCCCATAAGAACGGCAACAAATAACAAATGATAGCTGCGGATGAATTCACGGCATGGATATAAATGATAACAATTGCGGTAGTGACGATGTTGATGGCGACGGCGACGGCGACTGCATTGGTGATGTCAAGGGAGAACAATGAAAACCCACGCGCGGTTTTGAAGAGGATTCATGACATTTCGAAGAACAGAATTGAACAATGAAAGATATTGGCGGACAACACGTGATCTTAGAAAATCGAGACACAAACTGAAATCTACCTAGTATAACTGAATAATAATGCTCTACATACAATAATAATCATAATAATATCCTAGCATAGCTCGTGATTTCAAACTCCTGGCATACTGTGTTACAAAACCTCAAACACAGTGACCCTGCTGCAGATGTATCAATATATATAGACCTTGTTGAGATTCTATGTACCAGTGAATGCATAAATCAATTTGAGGCATCTACTCACGTACCACAGCCACCACATGGGGGTTGAAATCAAAAGATGCACGGCAGCCAGTTTTGAAACGCGTGTCGCCCCATGTGAGAGTGTGCGTTTAACATACTCGTATCATACAAACGAATGATGCTGTATGATACAGCAGATGTTTGGCCGTATAATTGCCCAAACGAGAAAATACAAATGGCGCCTGTGTGTTAAGCTCCGCCTCTATAGTAAACCAACCCGTGCGTGATCATCAAAAACATCACCAATGCAGGCATTAGTTTTTACGAGACAAATAGGACGTTCCGAAGGCAAAGTCAATGATCGTAACGATTTAGCTGGGTTTTTTCTTTTAATACTCATTTTCAATTTCTCGTTTATCAAAACGCAGGAATGAACAAGAGCATTTAAGGATTTGCATTGTTAAAAATCCGTTTGTCTGTCATGGCCTGGCCATTCAATGTCCGGACACATTTATTGCTTCCATTTAAATATTCACTTGATTTTCTTCAGGACTTATGCGAAAATCTATTATTTTTCATTTACATTCTTCTCCTACAACTGAATGAAATTTTAATTACAGTTTTCTATTTATTAATATTTGCTTTGATTTTCTATTAAAAAAAAATTTGTATTTTAATCGTTTTAATCTTTAAAGGCGATCATCGGTTTGCTTTTTGTGTTCTATATTCAAAATGTTTAGTTTATTTCACAGCGGACATATTCTGTGTCCTTCTTTCTCCTACAGTACCTGAACGATGCCCTATTGTCCAAACTGTCTCGCGTAGAGTTATTGTATTCCTCTCTGAATTTAACTTTTTTTAGCCGTAAAGCTAAAGTAGATTAAGTGAGTTATTTAGGTGATTTTGTCGCCTTAAAATTGCTACCATTCAGTGGCAAAAAATGTGTGAAAAGGTTCATGTTGAAGTGTTTTTCATTTGAATATGATAGTGGTGGAAATGGGGATACGCATTGCACAGTGGTTGCTAGTACGAGCACGGAATCAGGAACGTTTTGTAATAATAGTAAATGGGGCCAGAATTTGCTATTAGCTATCAGCTTCATGTTATTAGCAGTTTAATATGTCGAATTTTAAATTATTGGTTTAGATGACAATTTAATAAGCTAAAAATCTACAAGATTTTCAAGTTAATGCTCTAATACGGTAATGAATATAAATCTTAAATCGTTCATTAACTTAAGATTTAGATGATTGTAACTTATACAGGGTGATTTTTTTCCGGTTGGCAGCACTGGTTGGTAATGGCGTCCAAACGTCATCTGTCATAGAGAAAAGTGTACAGCATACTCTGCCATTTCATCATGGAAAGACTAAAAAACGAGCAACGATTGCAAAGCGTTGAAATTTATTATCAAAATTCGTGCTCTGTGACAAATGTACATCGCTTGATACGACCATTTCATGGTCGTCATAATCGACCTGCTGAATCAACAATTTGTGTTGTTATCTCCAAATTTTTCACCAAATTTACTTTGTTGGACATAAAACCATCGACTCGCATGCATAGAGTGCGTACTGAAGCAAATATTGCAGCCGTAGCGACCGGTGTCAATGACAATCGTGAAATGTCAATTCGTCGCCATTCTCAGCGATTGGGCATGTATTACTCAACCGCAAGGAAAATTTTAGGCGTCGGTTTGGGTTTGAAAACCTATAAAACTCAACTCACGGAAGAATTGACGCCGAATGAGCTACCACAACATCTAATTTTTGGGAATAGGCCTCAAGCTCAATGAAAATCCGCTGAAAATCAAATAATTGTGTTCAGCGATGAGGCTCATTTTTTGCTGAACGGATACGTACACAAACAAAACTGTCGCTTCTGGGATGATGAACAGCCACATGCCATACATGATTTACCGATGTATTCCGAAAAAACGACAGTCTGGTGTGGATTATGGACTGGTGGCATCATCGGTCCATTTTTCTTCAAAGACGACCGAGCCATGATACGCAATTTTTTCCCCCAATTGGCTGAGTTGAACTTAGTTGACATGTGGTTTCATCAGGACGATGCAACATGCCACACTGCTCGTGAAACAATAGATATGTTGAGGGATGAATTTGGTGAGCGGCATATCTCTCGATTTGGCCCTGCGAGTTGGCCTCCAAAACCTTGCGATTTAACGCCTTTTGATGATTTCTTGTGGGGTCATGCCAAGTCGTTGGTCTATGTGGACAAGCCGAACACTATTGAAGCCTTACAGAACAGAACATGCGTTATTCGTGGAATACAGGCCGAAATGCTCGAAAAAGTGACGAAAAATTTTACCTTTCGAATGGACATTTTGAGACGGAGCCGCGGACAACATTTACATGAAATTATCTTTAAAAATTAAATGGTAAAGACCAATTTATCGATTCCAATTTTTTGGAATTTTAATATATGATGCAAATTTGAGTGTTATATTTGATTTTTAAAAAAACTACTATTAAAAAATCAGCCTTTATAAGCGTAAAATGTAATGTAATAAAATTAAAATACCTTCACAATGGAAGTAACACTTTCCTCAGGCATTCACAATGTAGCAAATTTGTTCGAAAACATTTGAACAAACAGCTGATTGTTTGTTTTTTATGTTGCTTTTCATCCCTAATGCCATGGTAGATTTAGGTTTGCGATGTTTTTGAAGCCATTATAATCGTGAGCCACTTTTTAAATTGTTTCCTTCTACAAGCCATAATTAATAAAATTCACTTTTTACATTTTAACGGACACCTTTTTCAAAAGAAGCTCTCAGTTCTGTATTTTGGAAATTAACAAATTCTTTAAATATTAGAAATATTTATAATGGAGATATTGTACCGATATACATATGTAATTATTATTACAATTGCAGTTTTGAAACAAATAGTTTAAATTCTGAGTTTGAAAATTAAATTCGAAAAAACATCACGCATTTCTTATTTGTATTATATTGTTTGGGACAAAAATGTACCAAAGATCTTTACATGAAATGCATGTTAAAAATCGAAATTGTTGCCGCCATTGTGAACGCAGCCTTAAAGTTTGAAATGACTGAATCATAAATCCAGTTCACAGCAGAGCCGATTTAGGGAGAGTCGTTAAAAAAGTGCTGAAATTATAAAAAAAATTTACGTATAAGGAAACCGGTATAGCAATTTCAGGTTAACTGACATTCACACACCTTCGCCTTTGCGAAATTCGGAACTCGCTTTACCTTTGCATTAGAACAAAGCTGTGGGGTGCAGCAGAAAGGACGAGGGGAGAGATTTTCAAATACTATTCAGAATAATGGCACAATAACAAAGGAAAATTATAACCTACTTAACTTTTCCGCTAAGAATTCATGAATGCAACGTGATTTTTGCGGTTTGTAGGCTGGCAAAATATTAGAATGTAAAAAGTTTTAAGAAGTTTCATGGAGATTAACTACAGTTATCCTATATACCAGCCAGCAAGACAAACGAATATAAATCAATCGACTTAAGAAGTCATGAAACACATTTGGTCAAAATACGCTTGGTACTTTAAATGCTTTTTTGAATGATATATTTAAGTGAAATAAAAATTAATCCATTATTGTCCCAATAGATGACTTTAGTAATCTGTATGTATATATAGTAATCTGTATGACGTTGTATATGTGCGATTGGGTTACGCTAGATGGCGTTAGAAAGATAAGATTTCATACTCAAAAAATTATTCAAACAGTTTTGATTACTTGACTAGGTATTGTTTAAGCACACGCCATAAACAGGTACCAGCAAATATGAACTTCAGCATTTTTTACAGTTTTTCTTCTATTGTCTGAAAGTACTCTAACAGCCAATCACTTTCATTATTATTTTGGTGGGTTTCGCTCGAAAAATTGTGATGTCAAAAATGCACGTTGCTCTGTAAGGCCAATTGTTGGAAATGTCGTTAGAATAATAGAAATCATTTGGAACTTAGAATTTGAATAAAGCTGAATGCCAAAGAAAGCTCGATGTATGGATGCCACACGAGTTAACGCGAAAGACCTCAAGGACCGATTTTCCATCTGCAAAGCGCTGCTTAATTGCAGCAAAACCGGTCCATTTCTTACGCGAATGGTGACTGGTGATGAAAAGTGGGTCTCTTATGATAAAATCTAACGTCTGATTGAGTCGCGATGATCCGGGCCAAATGGTGGCAGAGTCACAATGGACGGTCGGGAAGGTTTCGCTGTAAGTTTGGTAGGATGGGCAGGGAATTATCTGACCAATCATTTGACCAAAAGGGGAGGAATTGCATTACATCAGGACAACGCTAGGCTCACACATCGGTAGCAGCTCTGGGGTCTTAGTTGGGAGATTCTTATACATACACCTTTTACCCCGGACCTGTCACAAGTGATTACTAACGATGGTGAAAAATTGCTAGTGAAAGATTGGCTTCCACAGAAAAAAAATTACCTTGCATCTCATGAATGAGACATGGGAGAGAACTTCTCACATTCAGTGAGCTCACACTTTTTCGATTTGTAGGCTCCCTTAACGGGATCTACACTTTAACGACAATTCCGAACGTAACAGTTTTGTGAAGCGTTTACAAGACTTGTCGACTACTCGAAGAAACACATCGAGGTGACCGCCGCTCAAAAAATAATAGGCGGCTGTATGCGGTCATGCGAACGATAGTCCCATGTACTAACCAACGCCCCACGGTCGCCTTCAGAAAAGCTTATGATAGTCGACTGTACCAAGCTTTTGACAACAGGGAAGAAGGTTTATGTGATAGAGGCATAATGGAATCACCTTCAAGTCATTAACTTAGATCAGGTCATTCTTACTATATTAAAAAAACACATTCAATATCCTGCCGAAATAATGGTTTTTTTTATACTATGCATTATAACTCTTCTTCATGCCGTCTGGTAGAAATAAATTTTAAAATAACCTTAGAGATAAATAAATCAATACTTCTGATAAATCTCCCATAAAAGATACACAGGGTCAATATTTTGGGCTGCATAGGAGCCACTTATAAGCTTCAAATAGATTTTCGCTTTCCGAAGACCAAACTGAAGAGGGCGCCATCTTCATTTTTTACAATCACACCCCGTCTGATAAAGTTCAATTCAATCTATATATGTATCTCCAATAACAGAAATGTAAAAAGGGAATTCTTTGATTTTTTTTACAGAAATTAAGCAATGTGTTAATTTAACCTTAGAAAATATTCTACTCGATAAAATGTCATTGCTCTTAAATTTTAGAATATATGAAATACATGAAAATTAACAACGCCTTAACAAATAAAAAAATAAATAAAATAATGATTAATATATTATAAGTATTTTTACACATATTTTTTAATTTCTAAGTGTTCCGGATAGATATCTTGACATTATTGCTAAAAATAATGTGTAAAAAATTAAAAAGTTTACACGATATAAACTCTAACCAACCATAGATAGATGTGGTTCAAAATTCCACCATTACAGTTTTCTATGTAGCATCACATTGTTCTGTTGAACGGCAAACTTGTTTCCTAACCAATACCTAGTATCACATTATTCAAAATTCAATATTCTGAATCCAAAATTCAATATTCTGATTTACTAACATTGCAAACACTTAATTTAGAGTATCAAATTCAAATATTAACCATGGCGGCAGTACGTATGTTATCACCATTTTTCCCAGCTAATTCCTACAGAATCGGAATTTTAGCAAATTCCAGCTTCGAAATATGTCAAAGCTATGTCAAATTTCAATTTTGTTCCCCTCCATTTCATTTGATCACCTAAAACTCGTAACTAAGCCAAACCAATGCATTATTCTCATTGTTGGTTGACGTAATGGAAAAAATTCAAAATTTAATGAATCCATGCTGCATATTTTCGGCCGATATCCACTTCGCGTATGCATAATCTGCTATAAGTAAATATATACGCGGTGTGTTCAAAAAATAAGATGAATTTTCAAATTTCGCAGACTACGTACATTCGACTTTTTATTATTATTATTTTTTATTTTGGTACACTCGTCTCGAAGATATGTTGACGGTTTTGTCCATACAGCATGTTTAGTTTGTTTGTGAGGGGCATAAATAAAACAAATGTTTTGCATGTTCGGCGATTTTCTGCTATCGAAAAAAATGGATCAAAGAAGATGATTTAAATTTTGTGTGAAAAATGGAATTAAGTGCTCAAAAACACTTGAAATGTTGCCACTGTCATGTATGGTGAGAGTACTCTGAGTCAAAAAAAAAAAAATGTTTACAAGTGGTACAGGCTTTTCACAGAAGGTCGGGAGGATGTGAATGACGACGCTCGCTCTGGACGCCCCAGCACATAAACAACCGATGAAAATGTTGAGAAAGTGAAGAAAATTGTTATGGAAAATCGTCGAACCACAATTAGAGAAATTGCTGAGGATTTCTGCATATCGGTTGGCTCATGCCATGCAATCTTTTCGGAAATTTTGGGCATGAAGCGTGTGGCAGCGAAGTTCGTTCCAAAATTGCTGAATTTTGACCAAAAACAATGTCTCCTGAGCATCGCTTAGGAATTGTTGAATGACGTTAACGATGATGCAGATTTGCGAATCATGGGTATATGGTTATGACATCGAAACCAAAGCCCAATCGTGTCAATGGAAGAGTCCAACAGCACCAGGACCAAAAAAAGCACGCCAAGTTCGTTTAAATGTTAAGGTTTTGCTCTCTGTTTTCTTTGATTACCATGGCGTAGTGCATCAGGAGTTCTTACCAAAAGGTACAATAGTAAGTATTACCTTGAAGTTATGCGCCGTTTGCGTGAAGCAATACGAAAAAAACGCCCAGAATTGTTGAAAAAAAATTCATGGCTTTTGTATCATAATAATGTACCTGTTCACTCATCTTTGCTTGTGGGAGATTATTTGGCCAAAAACAACACCGTTATCATGCCTCAGCCACCGTATTCACCAGATTTGGCCTCCTGCGACGTTTTCCTATTCCCAAGATTGAAGATACCCATGAAGGGACGGCGTTTTTCGAAGATTGAGGTGATAAAACCCGAATCGCTGAGAGAGCTCAAGGACATACCAAAAAGTGTATATCAGAACTGCTTCGAGGATTGGAAAAAACGCTGGCACAATTGTATTATATCTGAGGGGGAGTACTTTGAAGGAGATACAATAGAAGTTAACGAATACGAGTAAATAAATATTTTTTGAGAAAAATGAAAATTCACCTTATTTTTTTAATACACCTCGTACTTATACCACTGACGATGTATCAACAGCATTGTTCTAGTCACAAAAGGATCTAACGTGGACTTTTCGGGGAGTCCGAAATGCGTCGTTAATGCGAAAATATCTTCTGACTTCGCAGCTTTTGTACGCTATCAGGAATTATCATTACATTATCATTAACTTGGTCCTTGTGAAAACAAACAACGCTCTGTCGAAAAAGTTATATTTCAACGTTCGTTTTATATATTTTGAGTGTACCTTCCACAGTTGGCAGGCACTATGCTGCAACATGTTGACTCTTTTTTGTCCTTTCGAATCACTGTGCTGCAATTTAATAATTTCAACTGGAAATCTAAATTTAACAGCAATTGATTTGTAAAAAAATGAAAGATGCTAAGAGAACGAATTTCATACGATTTACCATTACAAAGCGCTTTAGAGATTATAAAAGATTAAGACAGACACAAAATCCACTTACAATCTAAATCCCGATGGCACACGAATGCATGAATTACTGACTGACATCTCAGACAACATATCAGCAGCGGAGGCATGACAGGAATATAAGTGAATGGAAGTTGTTTTAAACTGAATTACCTTGAATTGGGTTAGGCGAGGAAAATTCCTATTACACAGTTGCTAAAATTGTTCTTGTCTACCAACTGGGTCTAAATAATGTTACAAAACGTTTCCTCTTTTCTATTCATGGACAACACTTGAATGAAATTGGACAACATAACTGTTTCAGTAGCTGAAACTATAACCGAAACTAAGTAAAAACAATGCCAAAGTAAGGCTGGATAAATCGGCAAACATGACCGATTCCGGTCAAAGGAAAGTCAAATGTAAATTTCCAAAGGTTAAGTTGTTCATTGTCTACAACTCTATTCTACGGCAGTTGGGGCGCAAGCCCTTTCACACTTACTCAATGAATGGAAACAAGAATCCACTAAGCAAGCCAGAGAGAGCGAGGAAGAGAGAGACCTGAAATGTATTCATCACTCACATCACCCATTGATCGTTCGGGCCATGGTATTTGCAAATCCTTGTAACACTCATTGTCTTTAAAGTACTTTACACCCGAAATGACTTCCTACTGTGTAATTATTCGTAGAATTATGCATTCGGGTCGGCTGCACAACCAGGTTATGGGGACAAAGGTGCAAATAATAACCGATAAATTTCATTTTTGAACTGAGCTCAAAACAAAGAAACAACATGTGATGACCTAAAGATGATCGAGAAAAGGAAATCCATCATCATCATTACCATCGACACCAGCAGCTCCATCATCATGATGCATGATTATACAAAATTATTGTTTCACCACATAGAAATAGTTAACCCGGATCAGGGGCGAAGGTATTCACTCAAACGACAGAGCATGAAATCTCTATGAAAGCGAACAGTGCAAACATCTTTAGGGCCTTAAGGGCCAAATTGGCAGGAGAGAAAAACAAATAAACAAATCAATTTGTGAAACTATTCTTATTAGCTTGATATAGGTGATGTGTTAAACTTGTATTCAAATATGGAAGTACAGAAATATTTAAATATCGAAAAATTGAAATATTAAAATATTGAAATGTTTAAATGTTGAAATATCTAAATCTCGAAATATGAAAATTTAAAAATTCAAAAAAAAAAAAAAAAAAATTGAAATGTTGAACTATTGAAATATCGAAATATTAAAATTTTAAAATATTAAAGTACTAAAACATTGAAATATCGAAATACTGAAATATTGAAATGCTGAATATATTGAAAATCGAAGTATTGAAATATTAAAATATTGAAATGTTGAAATATTGAAATATCGAAATATTGAAAAATTTAAATATTGAAATATTAAAATATTGAATTGTTGAAACATTAAAATATTGGAATATTGAAATGTGGAAATATTAAAATATTGAAATGATGAAAAATTGAGATACTAAAGTATTGAAATATTAAAATATTGAAATGTTGAAATATTAAAATACTGAAATATTGAATTGTTGAAATATTGACATATCGAAATATTGAAATATTAAAATATTGAAATGTTGAAATATTAAAATATTGAAATATTGAAAAGTATAAATATTGAAATATTGAAATATGGGGGTATGGATATATAAAAATATCATAATATTGAAATATTGAAATGTAGAAATACGGAAATATTGAAATATTAAAATATTGAAATATCGAAATATTAAAATTTTAAAATATTGAAATATTAAAGTATTGAGATATTGAAATATCGAAATATTGGAACATTGAAATATTGAAATGTTGAAATATTGAAATATCGAGATATTGAAATATCGAAGTATTGAAATATTGAAATGTTGAAATATTGAAATATCGAAATATTGAAAAATTGAAATATTAAATATTGAAATACTGAAATGTGAATATTGAAATGTTGAAATATTGCAATATTAAAATATTGAAATACTAAAATATTGAAATATTAAAATATTGAAATATTAAAATATTGAAATATAGAAATAATAAAACACTGAAATATTGAATAGCTGAAGGCCCCGGTAGCCATGGCTAATTCTTTTTTAATATAGTTAGCCTTCAGTTTCTTCAACTTTAAGTTAGCTTTATATAAATAAATAAAATAAATAAATGAAATATTGAATTATTGAAATAGCGAAATTTTGAAATATTAAAATATTGAAATATTAAAATGTTGAAATATAAAAATATTGAAATATTGAAATGTAGAAATGTTGAAATATTGAAATATGGGAATATGTAAATATTAAAATATCATAATATTGAAATATTGAGATGTTGAAATACCAAAATGTTGAAATATTAAAATATCAAAATATTGAATTATTGAAATATTGAAACACTGATATATTGAAATATCGTAATATTGAAATATTGGAATATTGAAATATTGGAATATTGAAATATTTGAATATTGAAATATTGAAATGTCGAAATATTGAAATATCGAAGTATTGAAATATTAAAATATTGAAATGTTGAAATTTTGAAATATTAAAAATATTGAATAAATTTAAATATTGAAATATTAAAATATTGAAATGTAACATTGAAATATTGAAATGTTGAAATATTAAAATATTGAAATGATGAAATATTGAAATACAGAAATGCTGCAATATTAAAATACTGAAATATTGATATGTTGAAATATTGACAAATTTGAATATCGAAATATTAAAATATTGATATATTCAAACATTAAAATACTGAAATATTGAAATGTCGAATTATTGGAATACTAAAATATTGAAATGTTAAAATATTAAAATATTGAAATATTGAAATATTGAAATTTTGAAATGTTGAAATATTGCAATGTTGACATTTTCTAAATAATGTAATGTTTCGAGAACTTATATTTGTATCGCACTTTATGATGCTTTCATCTCAATAAATTTTTGATGGTATTACCCGCCACACCATGTTTTCCACGGTCAATGACTACTGACCTGTCAACTCACCTTGATTGATGCCCTTTATAATGCGTTCAATCTGTCGCTCTCCTTCACATGTTCAAATGATTCGGTAATTTTATTACATTCGAGGTGTTTTAATATCACAAAATATGCTACAGTTTTTGGTGATTTTTCTGTATAATTTTAACGCAAAAAAGCAAATTCAATGAATGTGTTGCACATATGCAATACGGAGCGGAGAATATTGATTGATGAGTTGGCTAATCTGAGCCAGAAATTGATAAAAAAAAACGGATGAATAAAATGTATTACAAACAAAATTTGATGGATCTGACACACATTTAATGGCGCAAAACAATTTTCCTACATTTAATGTACGAGTGTCATCAAACATGCGAATGTTTGGGCGTCCTATTAGGGTTTGATCTACTGAAGATGTGTGGGTCGGTGGCACGAGACAAGAAAGTGCCCTTAAACCACAAATCAATCAATAGAGGTACACTGTAGGCGCTCAGCAGTACTTTATTGAAGAGGCACTCCTGTTTAAATTAGAAATGCGAAATGGTAAATGAATTGCTGATGGAGATCATGGAGAAAACTT
The DNA here is from genome assembly GCA_019455685.1 of Philornis downsi. Classification (NCBI taxonomy): domain Eukaryota; kingdom Metazoa; phylum Arthropoda; class Insecta; order Diptera; family Muscidae; genus Philornis; species Philornis downsi. Next base: position 913,112 of record JAHXMU010000108.1, on the reverse strand, counting down.
CTAAATATCAACTAATGGATGTCGAGAATTTTTAGGAGGTAACATTTTTCCCACTTCAGTATTGCATGAAAATTGTTTATAGAGTGCTGCGCTAATTTTGCTGCTAGCAAATTGAATGAATGGTAAATAAACTGAAGTGGCTGCTGTATGAATATCGAGTTTAATGAAACGGCTCTTGAACATTTGAAGTGAAGTCATTGTGTTGCTGCAGGCAAATTTATTACTACACAAAGGTAAAATCGCTTAAGTTCAGCATGGTGGAAGTTCATAAATCCACCAGTACGAATTTTAATCAGTAATATCGATGAATGACGTACCGATTCATTACAAAATGGGTGCGAATAGCGAAAACGTTGCCTTCTCATATAGAATTATCATTTAGTGGTTTTAAAAACGCCGGTCTGGCAAGGCCGTCAGCTGTTATATATCTGCCATTTGAAGTGTAATTTATTTAGTGCAAAGTTTGCCATTTACGAATATGAATCGTTTAACAACTAAACGTAAAGAACGCGTAAAAATAATTAAAACTTACTACAAAAGTGGCTTTTATTTTATTCAGCCGTGAAACTTATTTCACTCGTTGGTTACGCCAGCAAGCAAAATTGTCGCATATGAGGCTCAAAGAACCCACAAGCGTTTGTGGAAAAACCATAGACAAGTATGTATGCCAAAAAATTGAATTCAGAAAAATAAAAAAAAACCGGAACATAACAAGATCAACAATAAATACTGTAATAAAAGTAAAAATGTTAAGGATCAGTGGACGGTTAAACACTCTCCCATTGGAAAGTGAACAATGCAAATGAATGCAAAATGTTTGAAGCAAAAATTTCATATTTAAAAATATGAATACGAAATAAAAGAGAATTTGTGTTTTTCGTTATTACATCCAACGTTGCTGAAGGGTCTTTCTGTGTGGTTCGATGGATTTTTTTGTATGTTTAGGAATGAAAATGATGTTATTGAGTTTATCGGGCCAGGACACATGAACACGTTGGTAATTTCAGACGATGTTGATGTTGCAGCAAGTGTGGATTTCTTCAAACAAAACTGAGTTGAGATGGAAGTATTTTCTACCCGATCAAGTGGTATAGGAGACAGAGTATGTAGATAACCTTCCGTAGGCTTCTTAATAAAACGAGTTCGTGCTGTTTCCGAGGCATAATCGGGAGTATGCACCTTTGGAAACAATCCGACAAAATGACTTTTGATTTCAAATTTTCGTTAATCAATTCACAAGTGAGGACAATAATCCCGACCCTGGAATTAACTCCTCGGGTGAAGAATTTGTGGAAGGTCCCATTAGGTCCAAAAGGAAAATAAAAAAAACACAGTATCTCCAATATTTTTTCTCTGTTTAGGTCACCACCAATAAAGTTAAATTAAATTTTACACTTTTCTAGCAAAAAAAAAAGTAATAAACACAATAGAATTCCTAATTTGAGTATGACATCCACATCAACATAAAAAGTGTCCCAACAAGAACGCAAAATTTAAATTTGGCGCCATTAGAAGTGTCATTGTTTGACATTTGAACAATTGTTATTGTTTGCTAGTAGAAGGTACGAGGTTAGTAAAAATGAACAACGCCAACGCATTTTCATTGTGAAATTTTTTTTACCAAAATGGTGAAAGTTTTGCGGCTACAGTTCGCAAATTGCGATCAATTTGTGGTCACAATAATGCTCCAAAAGAGTCAACCATAAAGAGATTAATGAATAAATTTGTCAAAACTGGGTCTGTTAGTGATGTAAAGACAACAACGCGCCTTCGACCAGGTCAATCGATCGAAAATGTCGCAGCTGTACGTGATGATGTCGCTCAAACTCCATCCACCTGAATTCGACACCGAGTTCAGCAAATTGGTGTCTCCAAATCCACTATGCAGAGAATTTTGACGAAAGATTTGCGTCTTCATACATACAAAGTTCAATTGACTCAGGAACTGAAGGCAGCTGACCATGGACAACGAAGGTAGTTCATTAATTGGGTATTGGAGAGACAACATGAAAATGCTGATTTCGCCGATAAAATCATCTTCAGTGACGAGGCCCATTTCCATCTTGATGGCTTCGTCAATAGGCAGAATTGTCGCATTTGATGTGAGGAAAATCCTCGAGTCATTCGCGAGAAGCAAATGCATCCTCAACGTGTCACTGTGTGGTGTGGATATTGGGCTGGGCTGTCTTTTTTATGAAAATGAGGCATGTCAAGCGCAAACAGTCAATGGTGTTCGGTATCGTGAAATGATAACCAGTTTTTTCGTGCCTAGAATTGAAGAAATGAATGTGGAGGGCATGTGGTTTCCACAAGACGGCGCCATTCAATCAATTCAATTCATTCGTCATGTGCAGCAATAGATGGTAATCACTTGGTGCCAGGTCCAGACTATAAGGTGGATACATAAAAAACTCTCAATTAAGTTCCCGGAGCTTTTGACGAATCATCATCTATGTATGTGGTCAGATGTTGCCCCGATGGAACACAATTCCTCTCCTATTGCTTCCTTCAGGCGAGCTAATTGTTGACTTTGCACGTCGGAATTAAGAATTAAACTGTAGGGCAATAGCTCTTAGTAGATGATTCCCTGTCATTTCCATTAAACATACAGCAAAACCTTCCTAACCGCCAATACTAGCCACTGTTTGCGCTGGCTCATGGCCATCTAATCAGTGCCGTTTCTGCTCGACGTTGTCATATGTGATCCATTTTCCATCACCAAACACCATTCGCTTCATAAATGTGCCGACTTTATTGCGATTTAGCAGCGATTCAAAAATGGCAATCCAGTGCGTGTGTGTGTTTTTTTGCCTTAACTCGACTGGCTTGCGTTTTCACTTTTATCGGAGAAAATCTGTAGAATGTGGCGTATTTTTTCCTTGTTGGTGTCCATCTTTGCCTTGTGCTCAAACAATACAGTATAAAGCCACCCAAAAAAATATCAGAGTTTTGAGTACGAAATCTTATCTTTCCAACACCATATAGCGTAAACCGATCGTACTTAAGCAACGCAAGATAAACATTACAAAAGCCCTCTATTGGGAAAAATAATGAATTACTTTTTTACTATACCTTACAGAGACCTGTCTGACTTTATATTAGTGCTTACTTAACAGGTGTAAACTTATTTAAAACGTCTTATATTCCCATCCAAACTATGGGTGATTTTTTAAGATTTAAGTTTTTCGGGTTGGCAGCACTGATAGGTAATGGCGTTCAAACGTCATCTGTTAAAGTGAAAAGTGTACAGTATACTCTGGCATTTCATAATGGAAAGACTAACAAACAAGCAACGATTGCAAATCGCTGAAATTTATTATCAAAATTCGTGCTCTGTGACAAATGTGCATCGTTTGAACGACCATTTTATGGTCGTCATAATAGACCTCCTAGATCAACAATTCGTTATCTCCAAATTTTTCACCAAATTCACTTTGTTGGACAAAAAACCATCGACTCGCATGCGTACCGAAGAAAATTTTGCAGCCGTAGCGACCTGTGTTAATGACGATCGTGAAATGTCAACTCGTCGCCGTTCCCAGCGATTGGGCATGTGTTACTCAACCACAAGGAATTTTTTTTTTTTTGCCCTAATTGGCTGAGTTGAACTTGGTTGACATGTGGTTTCATCAGGACGGTGCAACATGCCACACTGCTCGTGAAACAATGGATATGTTGAGGGATGAATTTGGTGAGCAGCTTATCTCTCGATTTGGCCCTGTGAGGTGGCACCCAAATCTTGCGATTTAACGCCTCTTAATTATTTCTTGTGGGGTTATATCTAGTCGTTAGTCTATGTGCACAAGCCTAACACTATTGAAGTGTTACAGGATAACATAACACACGTTATTCGTGGAATACAGGCCGAAATGCTTGAAAAAGGCCGAAATGCCCCGAATGAACATTTTGAAACGGAGCCGCGGACAAAATTATTTAAAAAAAAAATTATAATTATAATTATAATTATAATTATAATAATATAATACTAATTATATATTTATAATAATAACAATTAAATTAAATAATTAAAAAAATTAAATAATAAATTAAATAATAACAATAATAATTATAATAATATAATAATTATAAAAAAAAATTTAAATGAAATTATCTTTAAAAATTAAATGACAAAGCCAATTTATCGATTCCAATAAAAATATGATGCAAATTGGAGTGTTTTATTTGATATATAAAAAAAACTACGATTAAAAATCACCCTTTATGTGATTCTATTATGTATTCATATAAAATTGTATCCAGGGATGAAATCCACAAAAATGCTAACAGAACAGGAATTCAAAATGCAATTTTGACTCAAAATATTGATCAAATAATTGATTTCCTTAATTATGTAGATGTTTAGTGATTAAATTTGTCATTCATTTTTGCTTAGTGATTAGGTTTTCTGAAGCAATTACAACATTTTAGTCCCACTTTTAAAACAACCGATTTAGTTTCTTTTCAAATTCTTTATTCCATTTGTGGGCTAAAATTCGTAAGGCATTGAAATATTAATTTTTCTACACATAAATTACAATGTTTTCGTACGAACTTAGTTCACCTTTGTAATGATTTCTCTAAGTTATTTCACAGTTAAATATTTCCTCGCGTAACGATGAGTGTTGATTAGAACACTAGGCTTCTGAATTTGGATGGCTATATGTTTTTCTGACATTTTGATCCATTCGTAGAGCCCTTATTTCAACGCCTTGTTGTCACTTCGATTGCCTTTTAGTTCAGTGCTACTGTAATAATTTTTAGTTGAAAATACAAATTAATTTAAGTTTTTTTTTATACAGAAGTAATTAGCAAGATTATACTTAGCGAAAAAAGCCAAAAATAATCTAAAAAATTTATTTAAAACAAGCCAGAAAAAAGGCTTAAGTCCGAATCCAAAATTTTCCGGCTAAATAGGTTGAAAATATGCGAAATTACGAAAATACGAAAATTAGCGAGAAAAGGCTAAATTGGTAACACTGTTCAGTGGTATTAGCGATCTGCTGTTATTTTCATATTACAGACAACTGAAAATATGTGCTGGAATATTCTCTGCAGTTAATGGACAAAATCTATTAGAAACATCGAATATTTAATCTTTATTCTTCGGGCATGACCAGCAGCTTTTATTAAGGCAAATTATCAGGCCTGTCACAGAAAACCATTTCGATCGAAATGGTTTCCATTTCGAAATTTGCTTTTCCAGACAATCAAAACTGCAAAATTTTTTCGTTTTGAAACCACTTTCAATTATGTAAATGGTTTTGGTTTTTTTCCTATCTTAAACTAAAAAAATGTCTTTGCAATTGGTTTATATCAATAAAAGATACTATTTTTTAATAGATTGCGGTGAAAATAAACATATTAATGATTAATTTAAACAATTATTGCGTATTTTTCGGAGGTAGCACAGCAAGCAGCTTTTTTTTGACTACTTTTTAATGCAGTATTGCCACCTTTTTTTTCGTGTAAACCACATATTTCTTCAAAGTAAAAGTAACTAATTTGCAATAACATTGCATACTGGCAAGTTTTGACGAAACAAAACGAAAGGCACAACAAACAAAATAATTTATGAAAACATCTATGGAAAAATGTTCTTAAATTATTTTATTTAGTAACAATTCGCGTTATTTTAGGAGAAAACATAGGAGTCCCGCACAAGAGCGTATATTGGCCGAGTTTATGGATGCCCACCAGGACATAGCTAAGGGGTACGTAAAGAGAGATAGGGTGGCAGCTGAAGCGTTGTGGGCTGAACTAGCCGCAAAATTAAATTCCTCCGGTCCACCAACCAAGGACATCAATGGGTGGAAAAAAAAACCTGGGCGGACTGCAAGGTGTTTGTAAAAAGAAAGCTGTGCCACAACAAAAAAGAGGACAGAAAAACTGGTGGCGGCCAATACAACAATTACGTCCTAAACGATGTCGAGGATACTGTGGCGCGGGTGTCAGGACTTCATCGAAGTGTTGATGGAGTTCCTAGCGCGAGAACTTTAATTATCGTCTTGTCACTTGTAATAATTTTAACACTTTTGTTTATTTTAAAACATATGGTCTTTGCTTTTTTCTTTGCGTTCTTTATTCTTTGCGTTGCCATATAAAAAAAAAACGGGATATCTTCAATTTGGGAATTAACAAAATCGATCGATTTCTGAAGAAGGTTAAACCATATCAATCGATTTGGAAAATGCGAATTCGAAACCATATCAGAAAATTCTGTGACAGGCCTGTATTACCGAATTTGTCAACTTCTCCGAAGGGACCATGGGCCGTCTATATTTATGTGTTTTTTTTTAATTTACTAAAATTTCTGAACTTTTAATTTCAATTACAAGTAACTTTTGTGAACTTTTC